>BGNK01003747.1:0-62754 GCA_003297005.1 Symbiodinium sp. clade A Y106 | reverse complement strand
TACGGGTGGAGTTCTCTCCCTTCCCGACCTTGCACTTCCAGCCCCTAGAGCTGCAGGAACCGAAGACCCTCGAGTTCTCTCTTCTCGACTTCTCGAGTTAGAACTCGTGTGAGGTGCAGGGAGCATCCTCCGAAACACACCCACCTTTCTGTTCCTGGTTTTAAACCACGGACTTGTCCTCCAAGGCACAAGCTCCGCTACCACGTGAAAAACTTAAGGTCCCTCCTAGACCTTTTCCCTTGGAAGAACACAGTCACTACAAACACAGTGGACAGCTGCAAGTCTTTTTCACTCAGCTTGAGCCAAACAGTCACGGAGTGCGGCAGAGTTCACACGCAAGTGTGGAAACGAATTCAAACAAACGAATTAGCGTATTGGGCACTAACCANAAGTCTTTTTCACTCAGCTTGAGCCAAACAGTCACGGAGTGCGGCAGAGTTCACACGCAAGTGTGGAAACGAATTCAAACAAACGAATTAGCGTATTGGGCACTAACCACACAAAGATTGACAGAGTAAATCTTGTGGGATTTAAACAGAGCGCTGAGGATCCTTCAAGGAGTCCTCATCACCAAAACAAGTACACTTTGAGATCGAAGAGATTCTCAAATGTACTTTCAAAGCATCAAGGAAGGTTTCCTGAAACCGTTCCCGAAGCNACAAGTACACTTTGAGATCGAAGAGATTCTCAAATGTACTTTCAAAGCATCAAGGAAGGTTTCCTGAAACCGTTCCCGAAGCAAAACACTCACAAACAGAGGTACCTATCACAAGCGACGAACGCTCATGATCTTACACTGTCGTGGCGCTGGTTTGCGTTCGCATGCCCGTTGGGCCTCTTTGGACTTTGCCCTTGGACTTTGGTGTGCACGACTCGCAAGAAACAAGAAACAAGATGCAGGGGCCTCGGTTGATTGGACCAGGCATCCCGTGGAAGGCCCGAACGTCTCCCTGAGGCACTCCGGATGTCCCGTGCCATATTCTCCACGTCTGCGCCAACTCCGCAGTTGGGACCGCCAGCAGCCTGGCCGCCCTCTCAAACTTTGTCGACTGGACTGCCAGCTAGAATGTTGCACTGAAAAAAAAGAAGGCTGATGCATCGATCCATGTTCAAACTTTTTTCGCTGTCGAACTTGGGTTGGGAATCGTGCCGTGGTCGTGATTGCCGGCTGGCCTGGAAAGATTTTGTACGCATGGAGGTCAAAAGAACGAACGTCTGTTTAAGTGCTACTGCTATATGTTGCCATGTTCCAGGGGCGTTTCCTTTTGCTAAAACAGGACATTGAAATTTTGTTGAACACTTTCTTTGAGCAACAGGTCGTTGGTGTTTTCGGCAACAGATAATCAAAGATTCATTGCTGGTGGTTTGGTCAGCAGTTTTGCAGCCGAGTTTATGGACATGAAGAATTAATGATTCGACGTCGCTTATGGGCTTCCAGCAACATTGGGAAACATGGCAGAAACAAGTGATCTTGGTTTCGACCCAGCTTGTGTCCGGCAGAGAGAGGTTGTCATGGCATCGTTTGATGCTGTACAATGTCTCAATTCACTGCGGTGCGTTTTTTCATTTCATAACAAGACGGTCAGCATGAGAATCTAGTAAGTTGCCTCATGGCGTGGTGCTTACCGGGCAAATCCCGGAGTCCGTTGGAGCGGCGCCTGTTTTCAAATCTTTGATGGAGTTTGCATGTTTTGTTTTGTTTTGTTTGGCTGAAGCTTTTGCAGTTATTCGTCCTCGTGTCGCAAAAGCTTGGGTGATCAATTTGGCTCTGCCTCAATTTTTGATGTGCGTGTGCCAAATGTTATATGTGAGGTGTTTCCAGATCTGTTGTATGTGCATGTGGCCTCGTTTAAATGTAGCTTGAACGGCCACCGCAAATCGGAAGGCTGACCTTCTGTGGAATCGTTTCGCATGCCCATACGAGTCGTTGAACAGTTTGAAGTTGCTGGTGGCTGGTGAGATAGCAGCATACCCAAGCCGATACTGTTTGTGGAACTGTTGAATCTTCTAGAGGTCTGCAGTCGTACATTGAATCCGCATTGAGGTATGCCTCCACATTGTCGGACCTCGACGCCACAGTGGCCAGCCAAGTTCAGTGTGTTCCCGTATACATGGTTCGTGGAGGCAATCTAGGCAGCAAATCACAAGCCACTGCTTCTCTTTTCATCATTCACACTCTCGGTGGTTTGCTAGTGTGATATTGAAAAGTCAGTACTTGTTGGCTCTAGGTTTTCATGAAGGATTGGAGTAGGTTTGCCATTGAAAAGTCAATGAGACGTGTTGGTTCCGGGGTGTAAGTTGAGCGGTTGAATCAAGCGGGCAGTGCCCGTCCTGGTTGCAATTCAAGCTGCACGTATCTGTCTCGTCAGCATCCTCGGGTGCGCAGTTCATGAACTCTGGCCATGCGATTCATTTCTCAATGGCCAAGTCTGGTGATCTCTGTGTCATCCAAACTTCGCACACTCCTCCCTTTACCGTCAACCCAAAATCCAAAGCTTCAGCTTGAACCTTGAACCGCTGCTGACTGTCCGAGGATGCTCCGATGCTGTTCCCAATGTACACTGTGCCTCTGAAAGTGCTGCTTCGGCTGGCTACCGATTCTAGGTTTTTGCGTTCATGGTTTCAGGCTCCAGAGTTTAGGGTGCAGGCTTTCGGTTCCGATGTTTTTACCGCTTAGCTTTGGCGTTGCATGGGCGATCCCAGAGCCCAAAGTTGAAAGTGGCCCGAACGTGTAAACACTAAAGCTTCGACCCGAAGTATGTACCCATACACTCTGCGCGGTACTTCACTCCAAGCCATGTGCCACTGTCGCAGATTTCACAGCCCAAAATTCTAAACCGAATCCCTGAACCCGAAGCCCCAAACCGAATCCCTAAACCCGCTAAACCCTAAACCGAATCCCTAAACCCAAAACTCCAAAACCCTAACAAACCGAAAATCCGAAACCGAATCCCCAAACCCAAAACCCTAAACCCTACACCGAATCCCTAAACCCAAGACCCTATACAAACCAACAACCCTAAACCTAATCCCTTTAACCCAAAACCGAATCCTTAAACCCTAAACATAAACCGAATCCCTAAACCCAAAACCCCAAAACAAACCCAAAAGTCTAAACCGAATGCCTCAAAACTGAACGCGAAACCGAATCCCTAAACCCTAAACCCTAAACAAACCCAATAGTCTAAAAAACCGAATCCCTAAAAACTAAACCCTAAACCGAATCCCTAAACCGAAACCCTAGAGTGCTTTAGGCTGCGTATGACGACGATCCGGCCCCACGAAGAGCTCGAGGCCGATCCGAAGAGCCGCCTTCGGGGCTGTGGCAAGGGCAATGTAGGGTGTAATGTAGGGGCCTTAATAATTAGAATAGGTTTTTGGGCCCATTTTACCATAGATATAATAAGGAACCCCAAACCAGTATGGGTAATTTTTAAGGCTTAGGGTTAGGGTTTGGGGTTTAGGGTTTAGGGCAATGTAGGAACCTGATTAAGAAACCCTGGGCCTATAACCCCAAAGTAATAGGATTCAAGGAGCCCTAATGGAGGCCCAAGGTTTCTTAATCAGGTTCCTACATAGGGGCTTGAGTCCTTCCTAATTATTGAAATAGGGTTTTGGGTACGCTAAGTCCTATAACTATAACTCTATACGATGAGGGGGTTCTCACGTTCAGCAGGAAGAAACAGATTTTCCAGGTCCAGGCCAGTCTGAAGCTGTCGAAGCTCGTCCTTTCCATCCGCGTGTAAGCCTATCTCATGGTTGCACTTTCCAGCGGTTTCGGGGGCCGGAAGGATCTTGCGAGGCCGAGTGCAGTTGACGGAGTTCGTCGTCCGCATCCGGAGTTTCTACGACCAGTAACAACTGTGCCCGCGGCTCGCCCATCTCCGTGAGGTGTGGTTCAGAAGTTGTTGCGGAATTCCCTGCCAGATGCAGTTAGTTAGGTTTGCTTTCCTCTGTTGTGCCAGGCCCTTGGCGATGTGGTCGTTTTTCGACTGTAGCATGGGGCACGCTGCCTTCGTTTCGCATCAGTGGCTTGCCGAAGACCACCCTGACACTGACTTCAAACAGATGCAACTTTTGCAGAATGCCTTGAAGCGTCTGATGAGCAGCTCGGGATCTCTGCCACTGGATATCGTCGAAAAGCTTTGGGCCCACGGCAAGGCCTGTGCGCATGCATGAGATCCAATCTCAAAGTCTCTTCCTCTGGTACGACTATTTCTTGTGTCCCCAGCTGGAGCCGAACAAGGCAGACGTGACCAATGAAAAGGACGGAAGCTGCCTGGCCAGAGCGATCAAAAGCATCCCGGCGCACATCACCCACGCCCGGTTCTTCATTGCCTTGTGCCCAGTGCTGGACTGTGCGGAGCAGAAGACGAGCTCTGGGTCATGGAGTCCCCTCGCAAGGGGCGCTGCTGCAGCCTGGTGCGGTGGCGCGGGATCAACCTGGTGTAAATTCCTCCCCGCCGGGGGCACTGGTGGCTGTTCCCCACTAGTGCCTCCGTCTTGCCTCTGTCCGGGGCGTTAAACTAGGACATCTGCAGGCGTGGAGTGGAGCGCCAACCCGTTGTGGAGGTTGCAGGCCTTAGGACCCTTTTCATGCTTTTGTCATCTACCTTTCAGCCAGTGTACTCCGTCTCTCTCAAGTCTGGTTCATGCGATGGCTGTCTTCTGTGGCAGCGCTGGACACGGCACATGCTGCTTGACCTCCTCGCGATGTCGAGACAACAGTCTGGGCACGGGCAAGCCTTCCGTGTGCATGGCGCTGGACTCGGCTGCTTTGCCTCAAGGATTCTTCTCTGCTATCCGGCTTGTGCAGATCTGCATGGAATCATTGCTAACGACGACGAGGTGCAGGACTAACCGCGCTCGACCTCCGTGGGCGACATTTTGTCTTCCCTACGCTTTGTGGAGGGCCACCACTCCGATGACATGAAGATCCCGCACTTTACAGCACCATGGCGCAGCAACACATCATGATCCAGGCACTTGCGGCTCCAGCTCTCGCAGGCCGTTCTCTCCGACACCATCCCCTCAGGCCGTGGCATCTGCCTTGTCCTTGCAAGGCACGATGGTCAGCTATGCCCCCTTTTGCTTCTGTTTCCCGTGGTGGCCATACCTCTTGGTCTTGGCTGCGCGGGACCGCAGCATTTGGCATCGGGATACAGCCTTTATGAACCTTTACGGTTTCAGCCAGTGACCCATCTTTCGTCGCTGTGTCCGGTTGCGTGGCCTTGCTTTCGGCAGGGCTGCTTCTGGACTGCTTCGTTTACACGGGTTTTCTACTGCCGGGAGCACTCGGGTGCTCCCCGTTTGACTTTGCACAGGTGCCTACGCTAGCCGCCGGATCCTGCCTACTGCTGCTCCGCGCGATGGCGTGCACCTTGATGTGAGCACTCCCTAGTGCCCCTTGCCTTTGACCTTTCCGTGCGCTGGGCCACGAGACCACTTCTGGTTTCGCTTTGCCCGAGACCACGACACTGCAATGTTGCAGGTCGCTGCTGTGAGGTGAGCTGCGGCTCACCGCCCCGGTGGGCGTCTAAACTACCAACCTTCGGGTACGGTGCAGGTTGACGCACAAAGAATGAATGAATGAAGGTCATGGGGTCGAAGGGGATGGTGTCGAGTTGAAAGAGCGGCAAGAGAGCTGTCCTCGAACAGCACCTGGATCTTGATACAGAGTGCTGCCTGCATGGAAACCGTCGGCACTGCAGTCTCGTTTGGTGCCAAGTGCGTCGGGGAAGGCGAGTTTCGGGTCTTGAAGGATCGCGAGAGGCTGGGCCCAGTTATGAAGACAATCGTTGAGAACAAACTGCGGTCTTGTCTCCAGAAAGGAGACCTACCCGGCTACCGCCGGCACTTTAATCTGCAGTCGGTGTATCTGCGAGGGCTCCAGATCGAACCCGTGCACGATTTAGTGCCTGGCTTCGAACTGGCTCCTAATCGAGATGAGGTGGTGGCCACATTCCTGCACCAGAATGGTTTCCGTGGGGTCTGCGAGGCAGACAGCGCCGGGTGGTGGCCACTGCACTACGCTGCCCTTTCGCGCAATCCGAAGCTGATCGGAGGCTTGCTTCAGCAGCGGGCCGACCCCAACCGTGGAAGCACGAGGGATGAACCATTCTTGGGATTTCCCATGTGGACTTCTGCGCTTTGCCTCAGTGTGGCCTACGGGCATAGCGAGGCCGCCCGGTTGCTGATCAATTCCCGAGCTCGGCTCGAGAACGGATTGGTTCCAGCCATGCATTTTGCTGCGATCACGGATAATGCGCAGGGTGTTCGGCTGCTGTGCAATGCGGGTGGCCGGCCACTTGCCAGGAACGTGCTGGGTGTAAGCGCTTTGGAGACGGCTGCTTCCTATGGAGCGATTGCCGCGTTGCAGGCAATGATGGAGGCGGAGCAGGTGCCGATGCAAGAGATCTCACGGGCAGCTTGGCTGGCTGCGTGCTTTCGTGGCGGCGCTGGGGAGGTTGTCAAACACCTGCTCTCTCGGCGGGCGGACATGAACTTTCAGCTTGACCTGCGACGTGATCGCTCGAGAGTCGGCCGGCTGCTGTACATGGCGAAGGCTCTGCAGCATCGGCGTGGCCGGAAGACCATCCTGTCGGTGTCTAGGTCCGAGATGTGGCACCGAAATTCTACCATAATTTTCGTCGCACTTCGTATGCTGTGTCATCACCAATCAACTTCAAAAAAGTCTTTGCATAGGAGGCCTCTCATTCTGTGTCTCGGTAAATAGCACCACTCTCACATGCCATCCCCCCGCCCGGACGCATCTCCCCACTTGCGCTGCTTTGTGGGCTAAGGCCTGGTCCTACCACATGCAGGGCAGCACGGCCTTGATGCTGGCCATGCAGTCGGCAAATCACGAGGCCGCCGCCGCACTCATCGCCGCCGGGGCCAGGCAAGGCTTGGGCTTGGGAGCTTGTCTAGAGTCCGAGACTTTCGTCTGTCGGCGGAGGAGGAGAGGAGGAGAGGAGGAGGAGGGAGAAGGAGGTGCTGATGCTACTCCTTGCGTTTCTGACTCCCGTGCTTCTGCTCCTCCCGCCCTGTTCGTTCCTGATATTCGTACGTCTACTATGCAGCAATTCTTCCCTAGAGTCAGGTTGGACCTCAAGAACTGCCGCGGCTGGACTGCTGCAGACTTTGCCAAAGGGCAACTGATCCCAGCTTTCTTGCAGCAGGCCATCGCATGTTTCTGCCAGTCTCTGCACACAGCATCGTTCACATCATTCCGTGTGTGGTTCCACCGCCTGGGTGTCGACTCTCTCGTAACCGTTAGTAGTCGAATGCCGCAGACTGCTTCCCCTGAGGGCCTGGATGGGGATCCCTCGGAGTGCCACAGGGTCGCTGCGCTGGCGGTGCCCGATGGGCGCGCAGAGTTCTTCGATCTTTTAGGGCCGAGCTTGACTGAGTAAAGCTCGTGAGTGCGGCGTCGTATGCGGCATCACAGAAGATGGCACGTGTGTTTTAGGATCTTGCGACCCGCGAGTTTTCATAGCGGGTGGGCAGGGCAGAACGGTTTCTTGCCCGGTAGTCCGCTAAGCGGAAGCGTAGGTCTCACATAAGGGGGCCCAAACGGGGCTCCCTACCTTCGACCTCGAAGCTTAACCGTACAAGACATCTGAGCCAAGTTCTTTAGTTTTGAAATTAGGCAGCCCTGGCGATCCGACCGGGGAGGCCTGAAATGCCTCTCGCACCATCGCAGATCTCAAGTCTCAGAGAAGGTCGAAATCAAGGGATCAATCGTGAGCTCATGTCGGGGCACCTGCTCGCCACCCAAATCGCGTCACGACCCTTCCGCTGCCGTCATCCTCAAAGCTGACCTGCTCGACCAGTCGTGGCAAACCCATGGTTTAGGGCTAGAGACAAAGCACCTTGCACACTTAGGGTTACTAACCCTTGACTCACTGTCCTGCAGACTCTGAACACCCTAAGTCTCGACTCTGCACAACATATCTTCGAAAAGCTGTCAGCCAGTGTTATCAACTGCATACTTCAACTCCAAAACCGTTTGCACAGGCGGCTGAAACATGTTTCATGCTCTGCGGTGGTTTTACGAATTGTCTGCACCGCACGGGGGTGGCTTACCAGCAGCTACATCTCTAGGTGCAAGACCACCTTTAGCTGCGAAAGCCAGCTTCTGGCGACTTGCGATGACCGGCTTGCATGGCCGCAGCCGCATTGCGTGAACTTCGGTTGCAAAGTCTCAAGCGAGCCTGCGCCTCAGCAGAGTGTCTGGGGTTCGAGAGCGACCAGGAGACTGCACTGCATTGGAAGGTTTACCGGTTGGATGCTGCGGAGCTCTGCTCCGCGTTGCAAAACGCAGCGAAGAGACGAGTCAACAATCGCGAGGTGCGGTCCGCTTTGGATCTTGGAGTATGCCATGATACGTCATGTGTATGCCAGGTGTCCATGGATCTTAGACGCGGTTTGCCGAGGGGCTTCTGTGCATGGAGAGCTCTGGTGAAGTTGTTCCCAAAGCTCGCACAGCCGAAATGTCGATGAGATGCCCTCGTGGCATCCTTTAGGGGGTGGGTCTTAAGTACCCCCACGGTATGAATGTATATATATATATATATACATATGTAAATATATACATAAACATATATACATATGTATATATATATATATATATATGTATATATATATACATACGTGCATGTATACGCATACGTATAGGTATGTGTCAATATATATATGTATATACACATCTACACAGACACATGTATGTGCATGTATGTACTAATGTGTTAATGCATTAATGCATTCATGTACTGTATTGCACTGTAATGTAATGTAATGTAATTATGTATGTAATTATGTATGTATGTATGTATGTATGTATGTATGTGTGTGTATGTGTGTATGTATGTGTATATGTACATATAATAAAAATATGTTCATATATATATATATATGTATATGTATAAGTATAAGTATAAGTATATGTATATGTATATGTATATGTATATGTATACGTATATAGCTCTGCACTTGTGCAGAGTCTTTCGATGACCAGGTCTGGGATGCTTTGTTGTACCGCGCTGCTGCCTTGCGAGGGCAGTTTGGGCTCTTGCCTCAGCGTTTCCATGCGCCGTTCGAAGACCCGGCCGTGTACTCAAAGCACGACTGCAATGTGTCGTTTTGGCTGTCACTGTTTTGGGCAGCCCCATCCAAGGCCCAACGACTTGGCTCTCACCCTTGATGCCTTGGTGGAGTGCTTAAAGCGCATCATTTTCCCTTCGCCAGCAGGTCATGTGTTTTCTCGCTTGTGTGCGAAGCAGTGCGGCTTGGGGGGGTTGCGAGATTTCGCTTAGCTGCTTGTTCTGCGATCGCAGCTGTCGGGCCAGGATTGCCTTGACTTTACTAGCTGCATAGAACGGCTCCACAATGTACGGTGGTGGACCCGTTCAGGGATACGTCGTGCCACCGGGGGGCGCGCCCGGATATGGCATGCCGCCTGGACCCGCACCCGGATATGGGATGCCGCCTGGTGGATATGGGATGCCGCCCGGACCCGCCCCTGGCTATGCAATGGCACCCGGGATGCAGTCCATGGAGCAGCTGAACTATGTGACTTGTCTGGACCCTTATGTGTCGCTTCCTATCGGAGAGGAGGACAGCAACTTCGAACGCGGTATTTCAGATTGATGTGTCGTAGTGTTGCCTGAGATGACAATTCATAGCCAGCCCTGCCAAGTTGCTTGTCTCTGCTGCAGCAAGTCATGCCGCATTGGTCCGCATGATTGCAGACCGGCAGAATAATTGCATACATGAAAACATCGTACCGGACGGCGTTACAAACCCTACGCCCCCCCCCAACCCAAGCCTCCTTCAGCTGAGTGAGCCTCTCATGTGAGGTGAGCTCCGTGCAGATCAAGGAGCAGGTGCGCATCGTGGAAGCCCTCACTGCTGCTCTTGGTCAAGAGAGACTCGGCTCGAGTCGGGGTGAAAGTGTTCTGTTTGGTTTTGGTTGAAGGACCAAAGGGTGATACACCCTGAACCCCTAGCCCTAACCCCTAAACCCAAAAGAACCAAGGATCGAGATGGCGAACAAGCTTCTTGGCCGCTCAGGTCGGGACGTGGTCTTTGTACCCAACAAGTTGTCAAAATGAGGGACACTTATCAGATATTCACGCATGGAGCAAAAACACTGTGCTTCTGGATTTGCCAGTGCTGTTGAGAGTACTTCTTCTGCCACTCAGATTTTTGTTATCGACGATGGCTGCCTGTACAGCAGGTACATCTTTTCTTGCCGTCATGTCCCATTCTTATGAAGCTTCGTCGTCGTTGTCATGGTTTTGTTTGTCGTCGCCCTCATTGTCGTCGTCGCCACGCATCAGCAGCAGCATCACCACCTCCATCACTCTGCCACGACGATGCATCACTTGGAGGACTGCAATTATTGCGACTGGCACGCCCTCCGGAACAAACTTCCTTGAATGCTTATCCTTCCAGTGTGCCCATAGGGTTCTCGAAATGCGCGGGTAATTTAGGGTATGCTACTCGGGGCCACGCAAATCGGGCAGTACAGGTTGCCGGGGAGCGGACGGGAAAGCTCACTTTCCATGAGATTCTGATCCCAGATCATCCCATATCGAATAGACCCATATCATATCGAACAGTGACTCTGCGCAATTCTGTAGCTTGACAAGGCCCCGACGAGCATAGAAGTTTTTGCAGCCTGTTTTCCAACGCTGATGGGGAATTCAGCTGCCATTGCATGCCATTGCTACATTTCAAGCCGAGGTATCAGATTTTGGATTCGAAGACGGAGCCTTGTCTGCCAGATCTGCCGGAATGTTTTCCCAGTTCCAGTCGTTGAAGCAGGCAGTGATTCTCCAGAATTCTCCAGGCCTGAAGCCCTATGTAAACCCCAGGGCCAGGAGATCTTCTTTGCTGTGGAGCAGACCGACTGTCTCACGATGCAACTCAAGCAGTGCTGCCCCGACTGCGCGGCCTGGAATGTGGACCTCCTGCCGCTTGCCCGAAGAGGTTAGTGTGGGGGTCAGATGTTTTGGGTGTGGCATGTAGGGCAGGGTTTACTTTGGGTTGAAAAGCTCCCATGTCCTTCTGAATCCGTGCTAGTACACATGCCCGAGGTACCAGCAGACTCCAGCCTTTAAACTGGAACGGAATTGGACGCTTACATGCTCCTCAGCAGCAAGAGAGGGACGGTTTCCTGGGCATGCTGTGTCGGTGGAATGCTGGGAGGCCACTTGAGGCAGGCATTGATCCGAGGTCTGCGTAACTGAGTAACTAATTAGCAAGCGATACATCGTGAATCAGCGCCACTGTGCATTTTTATGCCGCACTTAGGCTCCAAAACCACTCCCAACCTCCCCAATACCTGAGTTGGCGCCGTACTTAACTGACTCGAGGCTGCTGCTTCAACCGGCCTGTCCTGTATGTGAAGGACCTGCAAGGCAACGGGGTCGGGCTTGAAAGAGAAGGGCTAGGATGTCGTAGTATAGCCAACTTGACTGAACTGGACAGGTTAATTCTTTTGGAGGAGCAGGAGCAATACTCGGCGAAAGTCTCATAGTCGCCGTGTGGGCAACAGCCTAGAGCCCTTAGCTCCAAGGCCCTGCTGTTTAGCACCAAGTCCAACCCGATGCTCTAAAAAAATCTAAAAAGCCCTGTGCCCGACCAAGGTGTCCCCATCGGCGAGGTTGAAGATCCGTGCACTTGTTGCAACCTCGTGTTCCATGCCAAGGTCTCTTGGGCTCAGGGCGAGCTTCGAGCCCTCAACATCCCCTCAACCCGGCCTAACCAAGCAGAACAGGACTTTGGGGTATGTTATAATTGTATACTCATAGTAAGGAATGCTATGGAATACTATTTCGGTCATTAAGCCGTGCGTGTAACATCGTGTTTCAGCGACGGAATAGGAGTCGAAGTCAGGATTCAAGTTCATGCTCGCGCTGATGACGTTCTGTACCCTAAGCTGTTCATCAAACCGGACACCGAAGCAGGAAATTGACGGCCTACGCCGCTACTGCGGCAGAGTCTGATGATGAAGGTGAAGTTGGTGATGTTGATGAGATTGTGTGATGATAGCTATTCTTGCAGCAGTTTTAAGTTTTGTGATGACCAGTCGCTTACATAAGTGTCAGTATCATTAGTATCATCACCAGAAAATACTCAGGATCACCAGGGCAGCGACTTAGTCACCATCGACGGCGGCTGCTGTCAACTGGGGCTCTGCTGCCCCTGTCCATGCGGCCCCTGCGCGGAGGTGAAGTTTGAGATCCAGCCACTTGTCTGAAGCGATGGCGGTTGAATGTACTCCCAGACTAGCATCTCTTCCCGAAGTCAGCCTGCCTGATGTAAAATCATGCATTCTGCGAGGGTCTCGGTCGTGGCTGATGGACGATAGTCCTGGCTGTCTCGCGAATCGCATTCCACGATCGTGCTGTCAACCCCAAAGTAGAACCTCTTCCAGTCGTCGGCTTGGCAGAATGAGGGGGCTGACTCTGGCAGTCGCGATAGCCCGATAGCCCCAATCAAGTAATTTGTATCTGCAATCACAACCTGCTTGCAACTCTCTCGACCATCCATTTGCACGGAAGAAGCAGGGTCCGAAGACCTGAGTTCTGAGCGACGAAGCCTCAAAGCTTTTGCAGGAGTTCTGAGCCATGAGCTCCGGGAATCTGAACACCGAATCCTCAACTTCGAATGTCAAGCACTCCGAGCCTCAAAACTGAAAGTCTGCCTGGAGGGATCCCAGTGGACGGCAGATCGGCGAGATCATCAAGCGGCTCTCCTGTTGCAAGTGGATGATCCAAGACGACGTGGATAACTACCACATCGAGTTCGGAGAGGCCACTCGACTGGAGCCTTCAAGTTGCGTGATCGTGCAGCAGCAGAGAACTAGGCCAGGTGTCGTCGGATGAGAAGGAGCGGTAACGACCTCAAGACAGTGAAGTCAGACTACAAGTAAGTAGGCCAGGTAAAGAGCTGCGTTCCCGTCGGCCTTGCTCGGTTCTTCAGTTGCGAACTGTTGCTTTTCGCTATCCGCTAATTGATTCGTGCTCTGGCCATTGTTTCACTGTTGATGGCTTCCCATAAGTCTCCGGATGACTACATCATCTGCATCCTAAGCATGCAGGGCAAGCTGTAACTCGCTTTCAGTTCTCGACCGGAGGGCTTTTCTTCCCATTTCTTTCCTTGCTCTCTAGGTCGGTCATCCAGCCGCAAAGCTTATGGTGATGGCTGTTGCTATCTTCATGGCTGCTCGTGCTGCAAGTGGTCCAGCGGTGATGTGGGATTTTGACTGGATTGACTAGATGGAACCTCTGCGTACCACGTCTGTGCAGCGCGGGACAAGCGAAACGACAGCTGCCAAACGTTGGACATTTTCGGCCGCGGTGCTAGTTCACCAAAAGGGTCGACAGCGTTGCACTGACGACCGCTACTATACCATCTGCGCCTCCGCACCCAAGGCGACGACTTTTACCAGCACTTGTACTGCTGATGCTGCTGATGCTGCTGATGCTGCTGATGCTTCTGCTGCTGCTGCTACTACTACTACTACTACTCCTACTCCTACTCCTGCTGCTACTACTACTACTACTACGCCTCCTACTCCTACTCCTACTCCTACTCCTGCTCCTGCTCCTGCTCCTGCTCCTGCTCCTGCTGCTCCTGCTGCTACTTCTACTAGGCGCTACGAGCTCAAGCGGCCGCGAATTGTAGCCGTCAAATCACCACAGGACAGCCTGTGGAGGGCCCAACCTTCAGATCCAAACAGTTCCGGGGCTCTCCAACCATTCATTTTCTTTAGTTCAGGCTCCGCATGATTTCTTGTCTCTTGCTGCTGTGAGGTAGCCTCCAGTTCAATGTTTCACTCCATGTTCATGAATTCATGAATGGCACAGTTCGCAGAGCAGATCTCTGGTTTCTTGAATATTCCGTTTTTACAAGGACACGTTTTGAGCATGTCTACAGATGCTCTCGGCTGATGCAGTCCCACCATGCCAAGAGACTGGAAAAGGCTCATGAGTCCCTGTTGCGCGAGCGACAGATCTCTGTAATGCTCTCAAGTCTGCGCCTCTGGTCTTTGGAAGCTGACATCGGATGGCACTGGCCAATGCTTGTATTTAGTTCTTTATTGCTCAGGACCATGGACATTTGCTTGCTTCCTATTACCAGCTTGGGATGGTCGCATATGCTTGCTAAGATCAGCGAAGGGGAGGTTTGTCTTCTACCGCTTTTGTTTCCGAGTCAGGGAGAGCCAGCGCCTACAGTGGTCCCACCTTCTTAAGATTCTGGGTCAAGCAGCGAACTTCGAAATCCCACCAACAACCACAACTCAACAACTCAATTTCGTTGTCTACGCTGCAAGTACTTGTGCGCGGGAGCTTTGTTCAGAGGGGGGTCGATCTCCTGAAAGTGCAACCTGATCATAGTATTGGTCCCCGAAAGCTGTGGAACGCTGGCGCCCTGACGTGCGTCATACACCCTTAATTGCTTGTCTCTGTTACTCACAACGGGCTTTTATTCAAGTTGCATCTTCTTCCAAGACGATGGCGAGCCAGAAGCTGGGCAATCAGTGCAAGGGTCTTAGCCGCTTTATTGCCGGATTGCCACTGTACGGCATCCAAGTATCCAGGCCGAACTTGTCAGGTTTGTGACTGCGCACTCAGGATTACATGTGCTTACAGTCGTCGTTACGAGTCTGGATTTGCCTAGTAGTCCCGTTCGTCGGGTAAGGCTCTTTCTGCAAGCCCCAGTAGTCCCGTACGTCGGGTAAGGCTGGACATGCTGTCTACTTGCCAAGCTGGTAACCTCTGCCTAGTAGTCCCGTTCGTCGGGTGAGGCAATTCTGAGGCCTAGTAGTCCCGTTCGTCGGGTGAGGCCATGCCATAGTGCTGTTGTGCTAAGGTCCTTTTTGAAGCAAAAGTTGGTCCTTAGGCAGTCCTATATAATAGACCCAGACTGGTGAGGTAGCCTCCTGGTCTAAGACGCCCGCCAGAGTACCTTGTTGATGTAATGCTACTGCTGCCGCATGGAAAGAATTGTGTGGCAGCGGTGGCGTCCCTTTGTAGATTAATTTCCTGACTGGAGGTCTGCTGTACTTTCATGGTTACCTAGAGTCGTAAGCTTTAGACTTAACCTCTTGCTGTTTTCTCTGCTTGAAACAAGCACAGCAGCCGAGCAAAACCGGCAGGTTCTGTGAGGGATACCCCTAAAGTTCTGTTTTGCGAACAACTGCGCGTGCTGCGTCCTCGGACCGGCGCGCAGGTGCAGTTTTGCGCTCCACGGATTGAGTCCACGGACCGCCGTGAAGCAAGTCTTGCTGAGCTTTTGGCAGATTGCTGCGAGGCAAGACTGCCAGCTATGGGGACGTTACTAGCTGCTTTGCTTGGCCTAGTTTGGCCGGTCAGGTTTCTTCCTTGCTGTTTCTTAGGCCTAGCTTGGTCAGTTTGGGTGTTGGCCTGATACATCTTGCCCCATAGCTGGCCATTCATGAGCATTAGCCGTCATTAGCCCGATGCCCGCCAAGGTGCGGACTACCCGCACGAGCGTCTGAATGAAATGAATGCTATTTCTACTGCTACTGCTACTGCTACTTTTTTAATGCTCCCACTTCTGCTACTGCTACCGCTACCATTATCACGACCACGACCACGACTACGAGACGGATAACATCCCTGAAGCATTCCCTCCGTCCTGCACAAAAGACTGTAAACTCCAAGCTTCCTGTCTGCCTCTACCTTGCGTCCGCAAACTCAATACCTCAGCCCAAAACCGTCATCTCTAAACTATTCCTTGGTCCAGAAGCCTAGCTACTATCTCCAGCCAAGGATTTCAAGTATTTCAGCACCAGCTCTCGTGACGACAATGGCGGCATTATTGGTGAAGTCCTGGATTCAGATTAACTCTGTTGGGTTACGTTGCGGATCTGCCCCAGAGGTGTAAAACTCGCTTCGGGCCAGAGAGCACTTGTGAAAACTTACAGACATCTCTTAAACTGTGAGGAGTGTGAGGCTGGAAGCCCGGTCAATTACAGCATGGACTGTTCAACAGCTGAGCTTTAAACGATTGTTGAACTTCCGCCGCAGCGAGTAAAATGCTGCCAGCACCGTGAAGATCTGCAGAAGGACTGGGTAGTCTTCCCTCGTCTCTTCGCGGTTGCTCCCTTGCTGAAGGCCCGAATTCGATACAAAGACCACGCTGTTTTGGACTACATGCTGCAGGAGGCGCCGAAGCATGCGGCTTCTCACTCTTGTTCGAGTGTAGCTTCCAGCTTCAGCATGCCTCAGCGACTTGTGCACGCCAGTGTCAGCAGCTTGTTGGGTGACTTTGCTGGGCACAAGTAGTGAAGATGTTGCTCGTGGCTTCCGAGAGGTGCGAAGCAAAGCGCGTCGCTTTGCAGTGCGGGATGTTGCGCTGCTGCTGAAGCTTGCCATCATGTTGCCTTGGGTCATCGAGTTTCAGTAATTCGCTTGCGGTTAGAATGTCAGCTTCCGTACATCTTGCCAGGGACAGACGTGGCATTCTGCTTCTAGCATCTTGGGCTTTCTGAGGTCTTTGCAGGGTTGACAGTAACGAGCACAAACCTCACCAATTCGTCACAGCACTCCGGATACCCAGAAAGGACACAGACTGCTAAGCATGGAAGCACCGTGAGGAACTGGTTTCATGGTTGGAAAGCCGAGGAACGGTTTACGCAGACTCAGACCTTACAGCTTGTCACAGCCCAAAGACTCCCGCAATCCTGTCCGAATTCTCACACTTGCAACCGAAAGCCAGAACCCCCAACAACCGGACACTTGCAATCCTGAGCCTTCGAGCCTTTCGACTTTCAACCCAACAGCACTCCGGACCCGAAACCTCTAGGGCATTTCAGTCTTCACAAACGGACAGAGCCTCTGGCAATATACATAGTAGCATAGTACTGGCTGAAGAGAAAGTTAAATACACGTTTTTCCCCTTTCTCTGTACCTATGTCAGTCAAGGAATGCCTTGGCAAAGTTCGGCTTCCGTGATGAGCTGCTTCTTCGAAGCCTTGTCCCCACGTTGCTCCGGCGCATCACCGAGAAGTCGAAATGGGAGGACGTCACTGACAGTCTTTCCAGCGGATGCCTTTACAACTCTCGCTCCTTGCAGTGCTACTGCTGTTTTTCTAGCCCTGCTACGGCTGCTACTCCTCCTGGTCTTCGTACTACCTCTAGCGGCCACCACCACGACCACGATCACGACCACAACCACGATCACGACCACGACCACGAACACGACCACGACCACTGCGACCCCTGCTACTGCCACCACTACCACCGCCAACGCCACCGCTACCGCTACGGCCGCCACAACCGCTACCCTACGACAACGATTGCAAACCCTTCCACTATTACGTCTTCTAATATCTTTGCAAGAAGTACGCGGTGCTGCCATCATCAGCATCAGAGCAACGATTGGCTTCTGCCGCTGCTGCTTCCCGTTTTCCTCCTCGGACTCTGCACCAATTCCAGATCACTTCCTCTCCCCATCGCCTGCATGCACACCCCCAGAAGAATGACTAGACACAAAACTGAATCCACACGTCATGTTGCGGAAGATTTTTTCGAGGACCTTTCACTCCTCGCCCTGTCTTATTCGAGGCACGGAAGCCCAGGTGGTTCCCAGTTTGGGATGTATGAATCGGCCCCAAGAAATGACAGTGTGACAGTTGGTCGTCATTGCTCAACAGCTCCGGGCTTCCAGAATCCTTGAATTTCAAACCCCGGAGCCTCATGCGAGTTGATGCTGAGGCTGTCGGATCCATCGCAAGCCCTTGTCTTTGATCGCATCGTCTCCTCACTGACACCACGCAACTCGGACAGGATCAACATCACAATTAGAGATGATGCTGATGAAGTTTATGATGACCACAATGATGGTGTTCATGTTCATCTGCACCATCCTTTCTTTTTGTCGTGGTGTGTGGTGCTGTTGATGAGAGACCTTATGATGCACGCCGGTGGAGAGCTTTCACGCATCCTATTTGTATATCACTGTCTGCAAGTTTGAGGTATGGACCGCCTGGACGACGGTCATGCACTCTCCTTGTTGGCCTGTGCTTTCACCCGTACGGCAAGGCCGGGCTAACAGATCATTGAGGGCAGACGGAGGTAGCTATGTAGAGGGCCGTGTCTTGCCTACGCATGCTTAAATGGGACTATGCAGGTATGATGTCTCAGGTCTGGGAGTCTTTTGGATTATAGTTCTGTCAGTCTGTTTGTCTTTCTATCTGTTTGTTTAGCAGTCGGTCAGTCTGTCTGGATGTCTGTCTGCCTATCTGCATGTACAGTCCCTGACGTTGTGTCTGTCTGCTTCTGTCTGGTCGTCTGTCCATAGTGACGAGGACGGCGACGTTAACAGGAATTTGAATGGGTAGTAGATCTTGTAACAAGCAAAATTATGGCGCTCCACTGAAAGGTTGTAGATGCCAGTACTAGTCAAAGCCACCGGCATTTTTGTACTGATGGAAGGGGTCGGGTGTTTTGGCGGGTTTGCCTCCCGGAACCAACAAGTCAATCCATTCACCAGCTCACTGCACCCATGCAACCAGGGAAGACGGCGAAGCGGCAGGCGCAAGTGTTTTTTTTGACAATCGTGGACATGTCGGGCCGTGAGTGCCAGAAGGTAGAGTTGAGCAGCGTTTTTGGGATTTTGGGTCCTGGTTCGCCTAGATCCAGGCTTGGTGCATCTGTCCTGCAGGTGACAAGCCTTTCGCAGAGGATTGGCTGCAACCGCTGTTCCTGCCGGAGGCCAGAAGTCCAGTCACGTAATGGATTCATGCATAAACTGGTATTTGCACAAGGCAAATACATAGCAGGTATGTAAATCTTGCTCTCTCTCTCTCTCTCTATATATATATGTAGAAAGATGTATCTATCTACCCACCATCTATCTATCTATCTATACTAGTCTATATCAATCTATATCTGTTTAACAACTATCTATGTCTATCCAACTATCTATCTATCTCTTCCCCTATATATAAAAATATACATCTACAGCGGTTTTTCTGTATATCTGTATATCTACATATATATATATATATATCCACATCTAGCGACACCTATACCTATACCTATGTCTATACTTCTGCCTCTACCTCTACCTCTACCTTTATCTCTACCTATACAAAATCTTCATCTTTACCTATACCTGTAAAAAATATCTATTTTGTACCTACATCTGTATCTATGTCTATATCTGCGACATGCGATGACTGCACGTTTCGGTTTTGCATCCTGGCAAGTAACCAGACGGCCCTTGGAATCTAAACACGCAGGCAGCGGTTGGCGGCGAGCTCTCAAATCGAGCATTTGTTGAAGTTCTGCTGGAGCAATGTGCTTGCCTTAAGAGGCAGCTGTGAAGCATGAAGATCCCTGGCCTCTGTCCTTGAAAGTATAAATCCCAAGGTGAGCGACACATCTTCTCCTTCAAGGGTTCTGATGCTTCTTGGCGACAATTTGCGGTTGTTTGACAGCCTAAGTCCATTGATAACGGGTTTCTTTCTTGCGGCCACGGTGCGGCTGGTGTGAGACGTGCACGTTGATGCAGTTCAAGTTGCACAGTCTAGGGTGCTTAGGACGCTTGGTGTCGGAGTTCCGGGCTGCCTGGACCCACTCCCCTACCTTGAGCCAGGACCCTATCTTGCAGAGTGCCGGATTCTCTGTAGAGCCCCTATAGATCCTATAGAACCCACAAAAGACCCTGTAACACTGCAGAGCTTCGGCTTCAAGGTCCTGCCCAGGCGCTGGCAATGCGAGGGAAGATTGAAGAACAGGGCCAATGGGGGTTTCTTCTCAAAGTAGGGGTACCTTACTTCCGGGTCCTTTTTGTGAGGATCCTCTTGTTTTCTGGGGATCTATGTTGGGGTCCAGTTGATTTCTGAGTCACCCACATGTAGTGGTTATAGTGGCCCCAAGTATTTTTCGTGATATGATATGATATGATATGACGTGATACGATTCATTTTACGTAAAGTTTTAGGGTTAGGGTTTAGGGAGAAGGTCGCTTCGCGCTCAGGTTCTTCACCTCTGCCTCGCCTTGGCCAATCTGGTCCGTACCGGCAATGAAGATGTCATTGCGTTGAGACCTTAGCTTCGGGTTTAGGGTTAAGGGTTTGGGTGTTCAGGGTTTAGACTTTCGAGCCGGCTCTAACATAGGGGCCTCAATGATTAGAAGAGGCTTCTGGTATTGGAATGTACAGCTACATGTTAAGGAACCCTAAGGAACAGTACTCTTGATCATTTAGGCCTCTATATCTACTTTTCTGCTTAGACAGGGGTTTTGTAGCTAGGACTGTTGAAATTGGAAAATAATGATAATATGAATCTTCGAGGCATCAAATCCAGCGCTTTGGACCTTGAAGCCGGCGGAAAACCCCCGAGGAACACACTCCAAACGTCCGCCCTTTGGAACCCAAAAGTCCGCCAGCCGAAAGCTCAAAACCCTGCACTAAACCCGAAGAGCCTCAGTCCAAAATTCCCTCAACACCAAGCTCAGAAACCCCTAACCCCTAAACCCTAAATCCTAAACCACTAAACCCTAAACCCCTACAGAAAGAAAGCCCGAAGCCCGCGTTTTGCAAGGCCCCGCCTCATTCAACGCCTCGCCAAGCGCCTCGAGGTGTTCGCCTTGGGGTTAAGGTTTAGGGTTTAGAGTTTAGGGTTTAGGGCTTCCCAGAGACTCCAATATCTCTTAATTAAGGAATATACCTGAAGTTATAGTAGGATCCCTAATATGATTTAAAGTATATTCCTTAATTCAGGGATATTGGAGTGCTGCCTACTGGAAGACGTCCTGGCGCGCGGGCGGCGCGCCTCCGTGGTGGCGGGGCCCTCTCCCGAGGGGGCTTCGAACATTCCAGGTACTGGTGACCTACGGCTACCCTTTGCAGAGGCTGGTCGGGGACTTAGCATACTTGTTTTGCACTGCGGGAGGTCAGGCCTCCCCCTGCACCATTGCGTTGGAGCCCGATGCTCACGCTGCACACGTGGGTTAGGGTTTCCGCAGGGTTGCCTTCTAGGTTCCGGGATTCCTATGACAGGCATTGCTGTGCACTACTTTCCGTGCCACCGCCTCAACCGCCCCGTTGGATTGTTGGGTCAGAGGATTGGCGAAGCCTCCCATCCGGGGCCTGGCGCCTCGGCTGTGACTAGGCGCAAGCGCGCCCAGGCTCGCCAAACACAGCTGCTTACGTTGCTTGAGGGAATTCTGAAACTGCTTATGGGCAAGGGTTCCTCTGGGCTCCAGCCCCTGTTATCTGCCTTGGGCCCGCTGCTTTCTGAGAAGGCCCCAGATAAGCCGCCCAGACCGCGTGCGCAGCCTAAGGCCCAGCCGAAAGCCAAAGTGAAGGCAAAAGCGCAGGCCCAGCCTGCGGCCCCACCCGCTCAGGTCACAGCACCTGCTGCCCCGGCTCCCCCTCCTAGGCGCGCGGCCACGCCTGTTGTTGCTGCCCCTCTGCAGCGCCGGGCCCAGCCGGCTCCTTCTTATGCACTGCGCCCAGGTGATTTCCATGGTACGGTTGTTCAGTACGATGAGCTCTCGACGAAGCTCGCCTCTGTCCCGACTGGCCCGCTTGTTCTTCTCGCTGCCGACGAGGAGCAGGCCGATGCGGCGGCTCAGCTTATTAAGGGGAAAGGGCTTCATTCCGCTTGGGTTTTCCACCGTGATCGCGCGGGCCCGCTTGTGATTCCGCTCGCTTCGGGGACGAGGGTCGTAACTCAGCATGTCATTCGCACGGAAGTGTGTTGTACTGGAGTCGCGGCCCCTTCTTTGAAGTCGGCTCCCAAGCCAGCGCCGGCACCGGCAGCCGCCACCACTGTCATCCGAGTTGTTGCGTGCCAGGGGCTTGCCCCCCAGACGTTGTGGCAAAGGGCCCTGGCTTCACCGCGGGGCTTCGTGCAGGAGTGGGGGCGACTTGCTTTGCCCCTCGACAAGCAGCACTGTCTTAAGGATGCCTGGCAATTTGCAAAGCATGAGCGTGGGGGCCATCACCTTGTTCAGGGCCTCGCCAGGGTTGACTCTGCTTGTGTTCGTGAGCTCTTTAGGGCCTCAGGCGTGCAGGGTGTCTTTGTCGAGCCGGTTGGGCGGCAGGACACCACACCTGTTGTCTCGGTTGTATGGCACAAGCCAACGCGTGAGGAGGACTTGCGCGCGTTGCATGAGAGGCTGCTCGCTGACAGGCCGGCGTTTGGGCTTCTTCTTGGCACCCGGGAGCTTGGCGCTCGCATTGCTCCAGCCCCTGGGGCTGAGCCAGTCAGGACGTGGACCATCACTGGGACGCCGCCCCCCTGGACTGATGATTTTATTCGGGAGTTGCTTGTCTCCCAAACCACGCTTCAGGACCCTGCTGTGATCAGACGCCTTGTTCGAAAGGGGGCCTGCTCTTGGTGGGTCAGGGCCTCTGCGGGCGCGGGCACTGATGCTCAACAGATCGTCGTGGGGGAGCCGGGGGGTGATCGCTCATTCTGGGTTCTTCCTGCCCCTGCTCGTCCGGCGATGCGCGAGCGAGGCCAGCCGCTGCGAGCGGGTGCGTTCTCCTACAAGCGTGAAGCCTTCGTTACTGTTGAAAAGCCTGTGCTTCAGGCCTCTGAGGCCGCTGAGGAAGGTGAGCGTCCCGCGCCGGACGCCAAGAAGTCTGCTGCTGCCTCTGTCCGGTACCGCAAGATTCCGCCCGAGCTTGAGAAGCATGACGTGCCAGGCGACGGCTCCTGCCTCTTCCATTGCATTGCCAGGGCGCTGCCCANCGCCAAGAAGTCTGCTGCTGCCTCTGTCCGGTACCGCAAGATTCCGCCCGAGCTTGAGAAGCATGACGTGCCAGGCGACGGCTCCTGCCTCTTCCATTGCATTGCCAGGGCGCTGCCCACAGCTACCTCCCATGATAAGGTTCGAGCCGAGACCATCGCCCACATGCGAAAGTACCCCTCTTCCTACCGGAAGAGGTGGGACGGCTGTGATGACCGCCAGCAGCATCTTGAATCCTATGCTGATTACCTCACTCGCATGCAATCCCCCGACAGCTGGGCTGGTGCCTTGGAGATCCTGGCCGCGGCCAAAACACATAAGTGCACCATCGTGGTGCTGCCGGAACGGGCTGACATGCCCCCGAGCGCCTNCACTCGCATGCAATCCCCCGACAGCTGGGCTGGTGCCTTGGAGATCCTGGCCGCGGCCAAAACACATAAGTGCACCATCGTGGTGCTGCCGGAACGGGCTGACATGCCCCCGAGCGCCTTCAACTATGGGCCCTCGTTCCCTAAGGTCATTGTGTGGCACACGGGCAAGCACTTCGACCTCCTTACGCTTAGGGCGAATGCTCGCCTTCCTGATGAGATCGTTGCCGTCACTGAGGAAGCCGGCCAGGGCTCTTTCCCGCGTGTGGGTGGGCCTTCCGCTGCTGAGCTTGCCGACACTGGGAGTGTTGGCCCTGTTGCTGGGGCCGCCGATGCCTCTGCCTGTGGCTCGGTTGCATCGTCGGCGCCTACCTCTGTGAAGCTTCGGGCCAAGCGGGCCCGCATTGACCCCCCGGCCGGCACGCCGAGCATCCGCTCCTTCTTTGATGGTGCTTCGGTCGCTTCGTCTGCGCCGACCTCTGTGTGAAGCAACGGGCCAAAAGGGTGAGGGCTGAATCTAGGAGCGTCAGCAACCAGCGCCCTGCTGCTGCCGGCCTCGGGCCCGGGGCTCCTGATGTGTGCGCCGCTGCTCCGGCTCGTGCTTCGGATGCTGCCCCGTCTGCGCCTACCTCTGTGACACCTGGTGCTAAGTGGGCGCGCCCTGCCACTGACCCCGGGAGCATCCGCTCTTCCTGTGCGGCTCGGCCTTGTGCTGTTGAGGGCCCCTTGGGCTCAACCAATGATGCCGACGCCGAGGCTCTGGCACCGGTGCCCGGCTCGCCTGTTGACTCGCTTGATGCGTGCATGCCTGCGCCTGTTGCTGCTGATGCCCAGCCTCGCTTTGACTCCCGCGGCCGCAGGCTTAAGGGGCGTACCACCAAGGCCAAGGATCACTGGAAGTGCGATTGGTGTGATTACGTTGCTCGCGGCAAGCATTGGTGTGCGTATCGGCATGCGCACCTTAAGGCCTGGCATCCTGAGCATTTGCAGGACTTCGGCAAGAAGCCACCCCAGTTTGTTCGGCCCGGCCCCGAGGATGAGATTTTGTGGCCCTGCCCCTTTTGCGACAAGGCGCTGCTGCAAGAGGATACCCCGCGCTCTGGTGATGTGCTCCTTCAGGCCCGCCTGCGCCACCGCCGGCAGTGCCACCCGCAGATTGCCAAGCGACACTTCTTGTTGGCCCAGGCCAGGTCGGGCGCGCAAAAGGCCACTGCGGCTCGACTTGCTGATGGGGTCGCCCGCCGCTTGCTCAAGCACCGCAAGGGTGACTTCGGTGCGCATGATGTTAAGTTCTTTCGCATCCCGTGGACCGGCAAGCCTGCCAAGAAGCCTCGGGCCACCCGTATCGTTTATGCCTGTTCCAGCTGCCGTGCGACGGCCGATACGGCCCGGCAGCTCAAGGCCATTCCGTGTGAGCGTCGCCCTGGCAGCTCCAGCCGTGTTGCGTTTCTTGGCCGGCTCCGGGCCCTAATCGATGAGGATCGTCACGAGGCCTCCTTGCTTGAGGGCTGCCGCCAGCTGTTGGCCTGCCTCACTCCTCCCGAGGATTCCGGGAGGCGCCTGGCCCGCAAGACTTTGCCCCCGCCCGCTTTGCGTGAGCACGATGTTGTTGCTTTGGCGTGGCCGCTCCCTTGTGACGGTGGCTTCGCCCTAGAGCTTCGCTTCGCCTGCCTGCGTTGTGCTGCCTGCCGCAAGAGCCGCCGGGCCCTTGAGACCAAGCAAGTCTGTGATGCTGTTGTGCGGGGTGGCGCTCGGCTTCGAAGTGAGCTCACCCGGGCAGCTGCCGATGCCGACCTTCCTGTTGCGCGTGCTGCGGCTCATGCCTCGCAACTTCTTGACAATGTGCTCCCTGCCACTGCTGCGGCGGCCGCCGCCCCCACTAAGGTTCTCACGCTCGCCGATGCTGGTGCTGCCGCCCTTGAGGAGGCTGGTGGTGAGAACTCTGGCCCGTCTGCTCCCGCCCCAGGGAGGGCTGTGCATCCTGTGTCCGCGTCGCGTTCGGCGGCGCCCCTTTGCCTGCGTGCAGACTGTCTGCCATGACGCGGCCTGCTGATCGTGTCAAGGTTGGGACCCTTAACACGGGTACGTTAGCTGGGCGGGTTGCCACTGTGACTGGCCTCTGTGCCATGCTTTCTCTTGACGTTTTGGCTCTCCAGGAGACGCGCGTGCCTCCCCACTCCAGGTCTGCTGTCGAGTCTGCCTTTCGCCAGGCTGGCTGGACCTGTGCGCTGGGTTCGCAGGCCGTTTCTTCGTCTGGACAAGTCCAACACGGCACGGCTATCATTTCGAGACTGCCTGTCATGCCTTTTGCGCTACCGGCGGGCCTGCTCCCTGATGGGCGCGCCACAGCGGTGCGGCTGCACCGACCCACGGGGCGGCCGATCCTCCTTCTCAATGTGTACTTGCCGGCGGCCTCCGAGGCCCGTGCTGCTGCCCTCCTTGATGATGTTTTCAGGTTTGTGGCAGGCCAGGGTGACGAGGCTCTTTTGCTTGGTGATTTTAATTTGCCGCCGGATCGGGCGCCTGTCGTTGATGCCCGCGCTGTGGGCGCTTGGCGCTTGGCTGAGGAAACGATCCTGGGTGACGCTCCTNCTCCGAGGCCCGTGCTGCTGCCCTCCTTGATGATGTTTTCAGGTTTGTGGCAGGCCAGGGGGACGAGGCTCTTTTGCTTGGTGATTTTAATTTGCCGCCGGATCGGGCGCCTGTCGGTGATGCCCGCGCCGTGGGCGCTTGGCGCTTGGCTGAGGAAACGATCCTGGGTGACGCTCCTTTGCCGCCCACCCGCCGTGACGACCGTGGCCGGCCGACGGGGCGCTGCATTGACTATGCGCTCTCGACTGCTGGCGTGCCTGCCCTGGACCGGCGACAGACACCGGGGCCTGCCGACCATGACTTGATTTCCTATACGTTTTCGCTTGCCAGGGACCAGCGGGAGTTGCCGTGTGCGCCGCTTCGGCGGCCCTTACTGCCCTCGCTGGAGCTTGTGACGGCTCCGGACTGGGATCATGCGTGGGCTTCCCATGCTGCTGAGTTTGACCAGGCCCTGCTTGATCATGATGTCGATGCTGCTTGGGTTCTCCTTAGTTCTGCTGCGGAAGACTTGTTAACCCAGGCCCCGGGTGCTGACTTTAGCCCTCTTCCCCGCTCTAGGGTTGTAGCGCCTAGGCCCCGGGCCCCGCCTTCGACCAAAGCTGAGACCTTGCAAACGCACCCCGAGCGGCGCCTTCGTCGCCTTGCCAGGCGTGCTTTGGAGTTGCAGCGGCGTCCCCAGGACCCTGTTGCAGCCAAACTTTGGTGCCGGGTGCTCAAGGACGCAGCTGAGCTTGGCATACAGGATCGCTCCAGCCCTCAGGCCATCATGGATGCTGCGTTGGCCCAGGCTGCTCGACTTGAGACTGCAGCCTCGCAAGGCCGCATCAAGCAGTGGCAGGACTCCCTTCAGGGCAATGCTCATCGGCTACGCCGCTGGGTGTGCCGTACTCCCGCGCCTGCGCCGGGCCCTCTCAACGACTCGCCGGTTCACCCTGTTGACATTGTTGCTGCGGAGCATGCTAAGTGGAGTGAGCAGTGGACTGGAGCGGCCCCCCACACTCCTGAGGAGACTCGTGCCTGGTGTGAGCGCCTCGGCCCAGCAGTCGCTCCTTGGTCCTCTGACCTGCTGCATCCGGCCCCTGCCGCGGTTCAGGCTTGCCTTCGTGCTAGTGCCCGTCGGTCTGCTGGCCTCGATGCCTGGGCCCCTTCCTGCCTGGCCCGGCTGCCGCTGCCTTTCTTTCAACTTGTTGCTCGCCTTTGGGGCCTGTGTGTTTGCGTTGCCAAGCTGCCTCTGAGTTGGTACCACGTGCGCATCACGTTGCTGCCCAAGGTTGATGGTGGGCTCAGGCCGCTGGCCATTGCCTCGGCATTGTGGCGTGCTCTTGGCACTGTGGTGGCGCGTAACCTTCGCGCCTGGGTCCTTAGTTGGGCCCCGCCGGCACTTCTGGGCTCGCTTCCGGGCCGCTCGACCTGCGACTTGCATGCCAGCTTCGCTGCCGATGTTCACCACGCCAGACGCAATCGCCTCCAGTTGGCAGGCTTCAAGGCCGACCTCCGGCGTTGCTTTGACTCTGTCCATGTCGCCCAGGCGCTTGAGGTTGCTCGCTGGCTCGGGGCACCGACTCCTCTCCTTCCCCTTTTGCGCAACTTTTACCAGCTGCAACAGCGGCATGTCGCGTGGCATGGGGTGTTGCCACCTACCTCGATGACAGGACCGTCTGGTCGGTTGGGGCACAGCCTGGGCCCATCGTGTTGGATGCTGCACGCGCCGGTGAGCCGGTCGACCGTTTCTTTGGCTTGCGTCTTCACCCTGAGAAGCTTTCGTGCTTTGCGGTTGGGGCGCGGACCAAGGACGCTCTTGAAGCCAATGCTCAGTTGGTTGGGCCTCTGAAGCAGCGGTTCGTGCTTCTGGGTGTCCACTACACTTTCGGCACCGTGTGTCTGCCTGACACTGCTGGTTTGACTGCCACTGTTGCCACGCGCTGCCAGCGCATTGCCTTTGCTGCTCGTTCCCTGGACCTCCGGCGGGCCTTGGTGCGGGAACTTGTCATTCCTCTCTTCGCTTGGAGTGCGCCCTGGAGCAAGTTCAAGGTTGGCACTGTTAAGTCGTGGGCTTCGAGCATCGCCTTTGCGTTGTGGGGGCGCCAGCCTGCTGCTGGCCGCTCTCGCCTCCTGCTTTGGCACGTGGTGGGGCAGCCCTGCCTCCACCCTGAGCATGCCTTGGACTTCGCTGTTGCTCGCCAGGAGTGGTACCGGTGCTCCCGCAGACCTACTGTGCTGCTGACCCGGTCAGCTGCCGCACCCCGCTGGCCGGTGACTCTTCGGAAGTGGGGGTGGACGTGCCTTGCTGACGGCACCTGGCGCACGCCCCTGGGTGTCTTCAGACCGGGCTGGGACGGCCTCTGTGCCCTGCGTCGTGCTGCGGACTTCTCGTTCTTGCAACGCCTCTGGGCTCAGGACCCCAAGTGTGTTCATCACGACCTTGCACTTAGTGTGCCTTGCTTCGAGCCTCTTCGGCACTTCGCGGCCCAGGGCGGTGGCCGTGCCCTGCGTACTGCCACGGCTTGTGCGACCGACGCCAGGGTTCTTCAGCGACTCAGGCATCCGCCTGCTGCCGAACACCTTGTCTGTGCCTGTGGTGACCCGTCCCCTTCACGGACCCACCTCACCTTCTTTTGCAATGCCTGTGACTGGATGCACTCGATTGGCACTCAGGTCGAGCGGGCGCTGCTTTGTCGCCTGTTACCCCTGCCGTTGTATCGGCCTCCGCCCGACCCTGACCTCGACTTTGAACTTCTTTCGGAGCTGGTTGATGCGGCGGCGCAGGGGCCTGTCGTTTGTGCCACCGACGGTGGTGCCTTGACTCACCCTAAGCTTGAACACTGGCAGCGCGCCGCCTGGGCCGTTGCTGTTGCTGCAGCCAGGGGCCAGGTTGTCGTTGGAGGGCTTGTTTCTACCTTTGAGCAGACGGCTGCTGCTGCTGAGCGCCAGGCCCTTTGGCGGCTTCTTCTTCACCTGCGACGGGTTAATGTTCCTGCCTGTGTGTTCATCGACAACAAGGCCTTGGTGTTACGACTACAGAGGGGCCTCCAGGCCTGGGCCGGCTCCAACCCTGGGTTTTGGACTGCGGTTGCGGATGCTGCACGCCGGGACCTTCAGGTTTGCTGGGTGCCTTCCCACGGCAAGCAGCGGCAGTGGCAGGCCGATCTTGCTGCCCACACTTCTGTTGCCAGGGCACTGAATGCGGCTGCCGATGCACGATGCAATGCTGTGCTTGCGCCCCTGCGCCAGGACTGGCAACGAGCTTGTGATGCATTTGATGCGGCTGTTGCGTGGGGCCGAGCGGCGGCCAAGGCCCAGCATGATGCCACGGATCCTTTTCATGAGATGCTTAAGCGTGCCATGGGTGAGCTCCGAGCTGCGTGATGCTCTCCGCCTTCTGTTTGCACCCGTCCCCTTTCGGTTTAGTGCCTGGGTTCTCTAGGTCGTCTTGTGAAGACCCAATCTGTCTTAGCCACTGCGGGCCATGAGACGTCGACCTTCGGCTGGGACCTTTTCACCCGCCTCTCCTTTCGGTTTAGGCCTTTTCCCTGTGTGCGGGGCCACGGCCTTGGGCCTGCCCCCCCTTCCTTGCCTTTTGCTGCCTGTGACCACGGCCACCGCCTTTGCCAGCACCTGCTGCTGTTGCGCGGGCTTCGCTCGCGGCGCCGGTGGGCGTCTAAACTACCAACCTTCGGGTACGGCGCAGGTTGACGCACAGAACATGAATGAATGAATGAATGGATATTGGAGTCTCTGGGTTGGTGCAGGGTTGAGGGTGCAGGGTTTAGGGTTGAGGGTTTAGGGTTTTGAAAGCCCTATATGCGGGCTTGGGGTTCAGGTTTTGGGGTCTGTAGTGTTCAAGGGTTTAGGGTTTAGGGGGTTGGGGTTAAAGGTTTAGGGTTAAGGGTTTAGGGTTTAGGTTTAGGTTTAGGGTTAAGGGTGAAGGGTTTAGGGTTAAGGGTTTAGGGCCTTAGCGTTTAGGGTTAAGGGTTTAGGGTTTGCTTGTCCTGATGCTGGAGTCCGCAGACGCACATTTCAACTCGGCCTACGACTTCACAGTAGAACGCATCCGGCAATAAGGGGACGAGGGGCTTTTAGAAAAGGATAGTTAGAGCTCGGGCTGTTTTCGTGTTGAGGGTCTTTTAGGTTTCGGGATCTGGGTTCAGTTTCTATTTCAGGTTTCAGGAGGCTTTCTGTTTTTTCGTTGGTTTTTGTTGGGTTTCAGGGTTTCAGGGTTTTGTCGGGTTTAGGCTTTTTAAGGCTTTTCGTGTGTAAGGTTTTAAGAGTCCGCATGGTCTTCTTGGATACTTTTGGCTTAGAACGATCGGGGCCCAATGTGGCAATAACAAGAGATCGTTGATGTTCCGGCTTGGATCGGAAGGACCATAAGAACAATATTTTAGAAGAGAACGGTGGTAACAGCTGTGACAGTATTCCATTCGTTGTCGAGGGCAACCAATCAAGGGGTCCTAGGCTTGTGTCCGGCGACTCCACAAACGTTGCAGAAAAGTAATGCTGCGGCTGGCAGCAACATCGTTCACCATGATGGTAGTAGTAGACAAATGACAGTCACGATGATCAGACTGTTTCCCAGGCGCTGTACTACGAGCTCGTGCCGGGGCAATTTGTTCGCTTCCTGGAACTTTTCCCTTTTCTGCCCGTGGTGGAGGCCCACAGTGCTGCTTGGAGGATCACGAACCTCATTTAAGGTTTGGTGCGGAGCTTGGGGAGCGCACAACTCTTCGAAGCCGTTCTGAAGAGATTTGTTTGGAATTGTGCTGACGGGGGCAAGCTGGGATTGACTTCAAGGGTTCCTGTCATGAGCCGATAAGCTTCGAGAGTTCCAAAGCTCAACCCACAGCCCTCAAGTCGTAAGCTCTGATCCCAAGCCCTAGACCCCCGAACCCTAAACCCTTACTTCTAAACCGTGCAAGCCTGCAAAGGCAGGCCGAGGCGTATATATTTGAGAGAAAGGCTCACTGCATTAAAAAAGAAAACCCAAATTCGCCAAGCCTGGCACAGGCCAAGTGTGGGCCGAGGATCCTTGACGAGTTGGTTTACCGAGCAAGGGAGTTGATGCCAAAGCCGCGGGCTTGCAATTATAGCTTTTTTCTCTCAATCTTCAATCTTCTACCTTTATGAGACTTCCTTTATTACTATGGCACGGTGGCTTTCAATAATGCCAGCACAGCTAGAATGGAGTTGGGCGATGCGACTTTTTACCGAAGGGTTCAAGGTTCAGGATCTTTGGGAGCAGGATTCGCTGCAGCGGAACACTACGAGGCAGAAGGTAGACTTCAATCACGTTCTTTTCTGCACGATGTGAATGGTTCTTGTCAGCGCAACCTCTACAGTACCAGCAATAGTGTGAACAACAACCGTAAAAGTGAGAGCAATCGTAGAGATCATCGTAGTAATAGGCATTATAGCCACTATTTGCACTCATTCGTATAAGCAGTACTTGCCATAATGTTCATACTGGGCATCGGAATGGACATAGTACGGGTGATAGTAAGATTGATAACTTGATTAGCAACAGCTAGAGCAAGAGTAGTGGTGACAGTGTTAGTATGGTACTTCCAGTACTACGCATGGGTACTACCAACATCAACTAATATCGCAGTTGTCGCAAGAGTAGTGCTGAAACTAGTTACCTGAAATGGCCTGTGAACTAGAAGTTCTTATCACACAAGGCTGGGGCTAAATATTGATGCCTGCAAGGACCGGCTCTTCGACTGCTACCTGTTACTATCCTATGTGCTTCAATATGACTTGGTTTGATTGCACGACAGACTCTCCTGAGCAGCAGTTCTTGGCGCTCCTGGAAACTTGAGTGCTAATCTTGTCCACTTCCCCTGAACGGTTTAACGGACCACTCACATGATGATCGTACTTTGTTTCGACTTTTCTCACTTTCGTCTTGTTGCTGCTGTTGTTCTCATCCACCGTTGGGTGTTCAAGGTCGTGCCTGCCCATGCTCCGCGCATCGCTGCGCCTGAAGCACGTTCCGGGCTCACACGAAAATCTCTGGAGATGATTCAGGGTGATGCTGCTGCCGAGGATGGTGGTTGTGATAACGATGACGACAAGACTGCCTAAGACAATGATTCCCATGATGCTGACCTGGCGCTCCAGTGTTTGGAGTACTGTCGCTGGTAGCAAAACCACTGGCAACAGCAGTAGTACCCGTCTCAGCAACAGTGCGAGCAGCACAGAGTCAAATTTGGTCACACATCTGCGCAAGCTCCATCTCCGAGTTGATGCTCCAGCTGGCAAAAACTTGTCATCAGCGAAAGCTGTTGGGAGCTGCATACACCAACCTGGATTCAAGGCTTCAGCAAGAATGTCACACAGCCACTTCGTCTTCGTCTTCACATCCATCGTCATCTTGCTGACACTGATGGTAGCAATGATGGCAACGATGACGATGAGGGTGATGGTGATGATGAATAACCGGATCGAAGGAGCGGGTAGGAACCGGGTAGTATGCAGAATCAGTGTGGTGACAGCCAGCACTACTAGTGAATTCGTAACCACTATCGCAACTCCTGCTCCTTCTGAGCCTAGTCCAACATAGACTGCTCTTCTACCGCTGCTAGTGCCACTTGTACCATGCGGTATGTTGCATTATTCATGCTCTATCTCCCGGAGACGCTGTCAACACGAAGTCTAATATCATTCAATGCGGGTGTCAAAGGAGATGCGGAGATGCGTGTTAATGCGTTGCGCAGCTAAAGTCTCCCACGGGCGCGACTCTTGTACGGCAATAGGTCCCTGCCATAGTTCGTTTCGAAGCTGGATGTGCCCAGGCTGCCTAATTAGGGTGCACATGTTAGGCCTCGACTCGTCCAGTGCGATAAGCTGATGTGCAACTGCATTTTCGCCGGCCGTGGCGGGTCTTGCGAGGGTCTTGGAGCGGTGCCAGCCAAGTCGCACTTGCATCCGTGAGTATGTTGCATCGGGTCCTCCATTGCGGTGAGGTACAAGATGCAAATGCATCTGTGTATCTGTGCTTGATGTTCCAGTGTTTTAGTTGTTTTGTCGACTTGTTTTTCACGTTTTCCTGTTCGTCAGGGTTGCTCTCACCATCTAAGATGACAGGAAGAAATGCATCCGATGACCAATATCACCTTGAAGACCCTGACATTCGAACCCCGAGACCTGAAGAGCCACTGCACCTTAAAAACAAAAGAAGCCAGGTCAGATATGGTCCAGTTGGATCATGTTTGATCCTCGTTTTCTTGGCCCCGAACCCTCAATGAAGAAGTCCGGGATCTTTCCGGCTGTCGGGTCAGGTTCGGGGTCAATCCGTCGCTGCTTGGCGCCTCACACGTCAGGCTTGGACGGGGTGGCTCCGTGCTTTGTTGTGCATCGGCTAGGATTAAACTTCCGAGCGGGATTGGATTGGGCTCAGACAAGCCCCACTTGGTTTGTTTCACTCACGTCCTTGTTTTCGTGAGAAGACTCATAGCTTCGAAGTGGCGACTGGTTTTAGTACAGAGGCAGTGGCCATATGAGTAGGACCACGCGATTGAGGAGTAGTAGCAGTCGAGAAAGAGGAGAAGTGAAGCAGCAGCACATCATTTTCAGACGCACGTTGAAAGATCGCTAAACCTTGGATCCTTCGGTGCAACGGAGGTGCGCAGTGTGCTTTCGGGCAGTCCTTTCTTTAGAATCACAGCCCGCTCGCTTCAGAACGCCCTGCCAGCGCAAGTCGAAACCACTTCATAACAGGCTACGACCAAGTTAGCATCACTATCGTAGTGTTTGCATTCGTCTTTCGTTTCGTTCTTCAGGACGCATCGCTTGGTGGCCCAGCGGTCCTCTCAGCGAAAGAGACCGGCAGGGGCCCTCGAAAAGTGCCGCAAGTGGTTGCGAACTTCAGGCAGACTAAAGGCAGAAGGCTTGAGCTTTGGAGTTTCGGGTTCAAGGCCCCGGCCCCCGAAATCCGGAGAATCTGCAGTCTGCAGCTGCTAGGCGCAAGGATGAAGACTTCGGGTGAAACAAATAGATGGCCCAGACCCAGCCGTATTTGTTGTCAAGAGTTTAGGGTTGCGCGATTGCAGGAGGTCAGGGCGTCAGGGTCGTTTCTTTCTTTTTGAGTAAATGTATATTCTTTGTTGGGTTCTTTCGGGTACCAGGTGTAACGAGGCAGGGGGTGGGGGGTTGTGGCTGTATGGTTTATGTGGGGGTATAACCTTCGGCTGGAAGGGCAGTTGCAGCTGAGGTGAGGTCGCTGCCATGCTGCTGCAGGTGGTGCTCCCCCACAGGAGCCGCCGATGCTGATCTGACTTAGGAAGTCCTGTGCGGACTTGGGGCAGATCTTGAAAACACCGCAGTTTGGACAGTGTTTGTGCTGCATTGGCTAGATTGCGTTTTTGGCTTTGCAGTGTGAAAGGGGCTGAATCTGAACATGCCAGCTTGAGTCATTCAGGATCGTACCAATATCGTACCCGTCTCTGCGTGGCTGTCCTCGTCGCGAATCATGATTAGCAGTGGGGAAAGTTTCAACGTTGGAATGCTTGGATTAGGATAGCCAGGATAGCTGAAGGAAGAGTTGGCGGTGGGATGCAGGACTGGTCAAGGAGCGGATGAGACAGAACCAGGCAAGGTCCGGATTATGGTAGCTGGATGTCCGTTCCTTGAGGACGGTTGAAGGTTTCTGCCCCATAGTGCTGCTAAGTTTTGGAGATCTTTCAACTTTTTTTGTTGCGTGGTTGTGGTGTCCTCGTGGGCATGACAGCAGAGCTGTTTTTTCGCCAAATGCAGGACCGCAAGAAACAATTGAAAGCCGCAGGTGCTTTAAAGTGGGTCGCTTACATTGGATGTTCTCAGGACGGTCCTCGTCTGACCTCAAGCAGCTTGGAGGATTAAAGCTAGGAAGCCCTGTAACTTGAAATCCTTAATGCGGTGTACTTTGTGCCTTGGGCCCTAGGCCGAGACACGAGGGCAAAACGCCCACCTAGTGCAGCATGAAAGAACCTAGGGACCTCTATAGTATAATATCAGGGAATATAACAAAGCATAATACAGTACAGTGTAATCCAATATAGTATGACATACTACAATATGGTTAGTACCTTATATAATGCAGCAGAATATAGATATACTATTACATGATATAAGATTTAACTACTATGCAGAATCCTGTTCTCCAAGGCAGTTTGTGCGTTCGTCTGAGTATATCAGTACTGCGATGCAGGGCAAGGTTGGAGATTTTTGCTCGTCCTGAGACTAGTGGGTTTCCGCTCGCTCGAGTTCCCCATGGGCACGCAAAGCTTCGTTGCTCAGAGGTTCGCCATCTACCCTTAAGCCCTAAACCCTGAACCCTGACTGAAAGGCTCGGTGCAGTTTCGTCACAGATTCTAAATACCCGAAGACATCTGCCATCATCTGCCCGGGAGGCGATAGGGACAGCGATGTGCTGTGGGAGGCGGGGGCTTGGAAGTTTCGAAATGCTGAAGGACTCGGGCATTTGAGGGGCTTCTGGGCCTTTTTGGATTGGCTGAGACGTTTTAGGGGTTTGTTGTTGTTTTTTTTTTTGGGGGGGGTATGAGGATTTGGCTCCAGGACTTGTGAGACTCTTGGGCGGCTTTTGGTTCTTTGCAGCATTCGTTTTCGATTTTAATGCGTGTTCGATTTTAAACTATTTTGTGGTTTTGATTTCAATCGGCTTCCTCGTGTGAAGGGCTTTCTAGTTGGGGTTTTGGTTCTTAGGGCTTTGCGACGTCGCAATTCAATAGTTTTTTGGTATTCGTGTTTAGTGGTTTGCAAGGTTTGAAGTCTGAATGGCGACGATGAAGACAACTACGAGTTCTCCTGCTGCTAACACTGCCACGGCTACTGATGCTGCTACTGCTGTTTCCACTTCCCCTGCGACTGTTACTCCTACTGTCGCTGGTGCTGCTGTGCTCACACTGGGGCCACTGCTGACTGATGCTGCAGCTGCTGCGACTACTACCATTTCCTGCGCGTCCGCGTCGTGGTTCGTCTTCGTCTCTCTTTCTCTTCTATTAGGGTTTAGGGTTTAGGGTTGCCGCTGTGCCTTTCCTGCAGGCTCGGGAAGCGCTCCTGGTCCTTCTGCAGGGCTTCCGGCAGCGGAATGTGGCGACTCGATCTCCACGTTGTAAGCCGGTAATCGTAGTGGTGGTGGCGCTGGTGCTGTGGTAGTAACAGTGGTCGTCGTCATCGTGACACCGGTGGTAGTAGTCTTATCATCACTGAGGTTAGCCGATCACTACTTGTTGTATTACTGCTGTTACAGCAACGCTTCGACTGCTCCTGCTGCTGCTACTGCTATACTGCTCTTTCTGCTATTTCTGCTCCTACTGCTATGCTACGGCTGCTGCTACTGCTACCGTTGCTGCTACTACTGCTACTACCGCGACGACCCTACCGGTATTGGACTTAGTCGAACAGCAGGAACAGTATTGTGATTGTCATAGTTTTCCCAACCTGGAAATACTCCAGCTTCCCATCTTCGTCTTCGTCATCAGCATAATAATCATGCTGCTCAGAAGACTAGCTTTTGGTGTTCTTGGTACGTATGACAGAGTCGCAACGGGAGTAGCAGTTATCTTTTTCGTCACCCAGGAGCCGAAGCCGGAGATCCTGGCCGGCCTTCTCCACAACGCAGCGCTGCTATCGGTGAGAGACACGCCGCTTGTCGGATTTAAAGCTTCGGGGTTTTGGATTCGGATGGGTTTCGGGACTGTGCCCAAAACTCAAAGCTACAGACCCATCCAAACCTTAACATCCCGATAGAATCCCTGGAAAACACCTATAGTGCAATTCTAAAGCACCTCCATAGACCCTGCCAGGGTGTCGGATGGCAAAGAGAAGGTTCCGGCTAAATCTTGAAGTGTTGCGTTGGATTACTTGCAGTTCTTTGGGTAGTGGTGCAACTGAGGAAAGGTTCCCATTTTGTTTGGAACCTATGAACCCTAGACTCCGGACTCGCTTAGTGTAGCACGCACATGCCCAGTTTCTCCTTGGTGCTGTCTGCAGGGCTCTTACCCCGCAAGTACGGTCCGATCTCAAAAAGCAATCATACTCGAACCGTAAATCTCCTAAATGCCAATCCCCAAACCCGTCGGCCTTTTCAACCCCCATATCCTGAAGCCGTGAGCTGAGCTCATCTCGCTGGTAGTCCTCTGGCAGGCACTGGTTTCACCTGTGCCAAAGGCTCATGGTCCGATACTTACGATGCGGTTGCCGTCAGTGTCATGATTTGCCATCATCATCATCATCATTTTCATGCTTGTTCGCATTAGTATTCATTTTCGGCCGTTCTCATTGCTGTTGTTTTCATTGTTGGTGTTCTTGATGGTTGATGTGTGTCTATTGTTGTAGTGATATGGCTTTCTCGTTATTCTTCCTGTCAGGGCTGCCGCGGCTAATGTTCTCAAGACAGTCAGCTGTATCGTGGTCTAAGATTGGAGGTCTTGTGGTGTTGACGTGCTGGATGGTGAAGATTCTTTTTGCTGGACTGACCTGCCAAAACCCGTGTTCCGAAGTTCAACACCCCGAATCAAACCCGCACACAACTACAAACTCAGCCTTCACCCGAAACTTCTAACTCTAGATAGTGCCAACCCGACATACGTCCTGAACCTACCCTGGGCGATAACTTCCGTTCATAGCTGAAAACTACAGCTGAAGCCGACTGCTTAGGGTGGCGTGGGCGTTGCTTTCAGCGGGTGAGCTCTCCTCCCAAGCATCAGCTTCTTCAGCCCGAGCGCCATCCAGACAGATCCTAATAATGAAAGCCAAGCTGCGGCCCTTTTCCCTGGAGTCTGAACCCGTGATCACTAAACCTTGGGCACCTAAGCCCAATTCATGACATCCCCTAAACCCTAAACCCTAAACCCAATCGAGTCACCCGATTGCTGGATCCCGGGACTCAGGTGCCGAGTTCCTTGCACCCAAAGAGAGCATCGCACAGCCTGGAGCCAGTTCCTGCCTTTGCCTTTGAGGAGGTGTTGTCTGAGGCGGCTTGAACGGGGCTTTCGGAGTTTTTCTGTTGGGTTAAAGGGTTCACGTTTTCGCGGCTTGGGGTTGAGCTTTAAGTTTTGAGGGGTTCCACAGAGTTGGAGGAACAAGTGTAGGCTCGAGCTTCGAAGTCTGTTTCCCGTGCTTAAAGTTGTGTTTTTCGCTGCAGTCGCGAAGCCGCCGTTCTTAACAAGGCTTTCATGGTGTTAAGACTCAGCCCTCAAATCAAGAGAGTCAGAGGGCCGTTGGGTTTTTAGGGTCTAATTTGTGTTCAACTGGCCGTTGGTTTTTGCGAGGGTTCAGGGAGCAGCTCGGTGCCAAAAAGTAAGTCTCCCTCAACGTTATGGCCATCACGTCCTACAACCTTGAAGCCTAAAACCTCAGCCGGGTTTATGTACCCTCCGACCGATCTTCTGAAATCAGGCAGACTTGGCCAACGCCACGCTCGCACTGGCACGGCTCTCGCTGCCGCAGCTGGTTGACGGAGCCTCCCTGTTTTCCAGGCCTGGAAGTTGAGTCGTCATACTTAGCGAGAGCACCGCTACTTGCTCCTCCTCCTCCTCCTCCTCCTCCTATACTCCTGCTTCGACACCTGCTCCCACTGCTACTCCCACTCCTACTCCTACTCCTACTCCTACTCCTCCTCCTACTCCTCCTCCTATTCCTCCTACTCCTACTACTCCTACTACTCCTACTACTCCTACTACTCCTACTACTCCTACTACTCCTACTACTCCTACTACTCCTACTACTCCTACTACTCCTACTACTCCTACTACTCCTACTACTCCTACTACTCCTACTACTCCTACTACTCCTACTACTCCTACTACTCCTACTACTCCTACAACTCCTACTACTCCTACTCCTTACTCCTACTCCTACTACTGCTGCTGCTGCTGCTACTATTACTACTACTACTACTACTCCTACCATTACTACTAGTATTGCTCCTGCTGCTGCTACTGCGACTGCGACTGCTACTGTTACTACCGCTGCTTCTCTTGCTTCCTATGACTTGCGGCATGTGGCCCCCATGTTGCAAAGGGCCGCGGCGGCGGTGCGCCGGCCCTTCTTCGCGGCTTCTGTGCTGGAGGCGCCTTCTTCAAAAGTGTCCTGTCAGTGCGGAAACACCACAATTGTTGTCCTGTTGAGGATCATTGTCCACAACCTTTTCGGTTTGAACGACCCGAGTTTTCAAGGCCTATGATCATCGCCTTTGTAACTAGGCTGGCCAGCCTTTGTATCCCTTCGCATGTCCAGCCTGCAGTCTTGCACCAAGCATAGCCGAAGAGCTCAGTGGCTGATCATGTCGAAGCTTCCTAAACTCCATGGCCTCCTGAAGGGAGACCACTCGGTCCATGAGAGCTGCAAGAACTTGGGTTTGACGCAGCAAAAAAAGGTATCATTGCGCATATGTTGCCTCTTGTAGGAAGTGCTGCGCTTCTAGCATCAGTTCACACAAGACCGTCACAGGCTTCTGAGGTCCCAAATGTCCATTGCTGTAAGGTCCTTACTGTAAGGAAAGTAAGGGCTTCGGAAGGGCTTCGGATGGCAGTGGCGGTAATGCGAGGCTGCCTCCATTTTCACCCTGACAGAGCGGCGGCCCCAGGACGTGCCAGAAAGAATTCCAAACAGAAGAGCTGAGAGTGAGGGTTTGGTGAATGGGGGGTGCAGTTTATGGAATTCGCATGAGCTGCAGCTGTCGCCATTTTCATTCCGATGTATGCACTGGAAAATGTGTGCTTGTCAATCTGCACATGGAGTAGGTAAGCGGCTTTCACATCCTTGAACGGCACATGTAAATTCACCACTGTTAACCGTCTCCGTTGGTTCATAGTTTGTGGGTTGTAGCGGAGTCTGGGGTCCTGGGTCTGGGTGACTCACAGTAAAGCACAAGGCTTTAGAGTTCTTTGTTTGTGTGGGCTAGCGGCTACCCCCGGCAACAGCAGCAGCAGCTGTAGTGGTAGTCGTCGCAGTAGCCCCTGAAAGGACCTGGCGACGGCGTCCTTGGTCCCACTGGTTCGCGCCGTGAGCGAGGGAAGGAGGACTTGGGTGGGTTTGGGGTTTTCAGGGTTGAAATTTGGGCATAGAGGTCTAGAACCTGAGGTGTCAAAACTTAAGTAAAGAAATCTGGTATGATCATTACTACTGTTGTTATGAGCACTACTAGTGTTATGTTTATTGTTGTTATTGTCATTATCATTGCTATTTTTCTTTTTGTTTTTATTGTCAGGTGTCAACACTTAAACCCTACCATACACGACCTCAGAGCATGTTGGCTTTGGGGCTAAGCAGGAAGCAAGGTGTTCAGTTTGCTTAGCTGCAGGTTAGGTTACGGATTTTCGTTGAAGTTGATAATCCACGGCCTTTGCATTTGTTTTTGGGTTTAGGGTGCAGGGCCTTCACTATTGCAGCTTTCAGCGGGCTTCCGCTGCGGTAGTAGCAGTCGCAGTGCAGGGAGGCGGCCTCCGGCGAGGAGGCGGCCTCCGGCGAGGAGGTGTCCAGTGAGGTTGATGACGTCTGCTTCGACTTGAGAGCTTGGGAGGAAGGGTAAGGCACATGTTTGGTTATGGATCTCAGATCACAGTCTGTCTGTTGCAGCATACAGAGGGCTGTGACGTAATATGACCCCTGTCAGGCATGTACAAGCACCTTCAGCATGCATGCATGCATGCATGCAGAGGTTTAAGACATCAATATGCGGCTAAAACACATGCGCACACACACAGATGCACACACATGCATGGCATATGTGTACACGTGTACAACATCTGGTCTTAGGTTTCAGGCGTTCGATGGAAGTGTGTGGGCAAAAAATTTTGTTTACCGTTTACCGTTACAATCAGTTATTTGTAAACTTCTAAAAATGCACATGTATGCATGCATACACACCGTTCACTGCTTTGACGTTCATAGGAATATGTGGCTTCAATCGTTTCTGGTGTGGAGCTCGCTGTTTAGGAATCCAGGCTGCATGACAGCCACCAGTGCTGCTAACGGAGTACATAGAGGAAACAGCTCTTGCTAGGGTCGTAGACAAACAGTAAGCCCCACAGCATATCTCTAGCTGCAGCATGCCACACCCTAAAGTTATTGAGCAAGAAGGCCGACTAAACCTCAGCTTGCGGCAAGCCCGAACCCCGAGGCCATTGCCTCTGGCTTGCCCTGCAGGCGCCGCTCGACCTTCCGCGACTTTTCCCTTTCTGCACTCGCCTGACGCAGGTGCCACGATGCACTGCGAGTGTGAGTGTTTGGGCTGCCGAGAGTTTGGCGCCCACATGCATGGTCTGTCCGGAAGCGCGTAGAACTCGTAAAACCTAACACGCAATCCTACATCCCAGCTGTTTCAGGCACTGGCAGAAGACCTGCAGGCCGGGTCGGATGTGCTGCGACTTGGGGACCGGACCCTCTGAACGTAAGCAGCTCTGGGGTCGTGACAGTTTCTTGACTCAGGTCTTGAGCCGAGATCCAGTCACTGCAGAGCAACACTACTACTCCAATTGAAGAACAAGTAATGCTATTCTATGACATTTACCAGATATGCATAGTATTTGTATAGCTACAGTTCGACATAAATCCTTGTACAAATTAACCATTCCCTATAAGTCTAAGTATTGTAAAAGTTACATCTCAAACAATCCCCACGGCCCAAGACTCTGGAGCCGAATCTCGAGAGCCGGCCAAGCTGACAGGTGGCTGACTGGCGCGAAACCATTGCCACGGCGACGGCGATGGCCGCAGCAGCACGGACCAGGCTTCAGTTTTCGCGGTTCGGGGTTTTAGGTTTCCAGGTTGTAGTCTTTTGAGGAGCAGGCTGCTGGGATTTTAGGGTTGCGGGACCAGGAGCTGGGGTCTCCGTCAGTGTTTCGCAGTTCTTCAGCAATGTTCATACCGCTCTGTGTCTCCAAGTCGGGCAGAGATGGGATTCCGGATGCTATGGTGGACCTAAACCCTAAACCCTAAAGGTTTTAAAGTTAGGTCCCGTCCTTCAGCTTCAAGAGCTCGGGCAGTTAGGGGCTAGGTGAGTCGTCGCTTGCAGCCTTTTCAGTCGAGTTACTGGAAGTTTGGACGGTGTCGGTGATCTCATGTGGACGAATGTAATGCAGACACCAGAAGCTGCGAGCCAAACCTCGACCTGAACCATGCTACGGATTGCCGCAACCTCCCGAGAATCCGACAGTTCAAGTGGCGGCATCAGTGCGACCGCCCACAGTCTAGACGCAAGGTTCGTTAAGGCTACGCGCTTAATATGCTATCCCTTCATTGCTCCTCATAGTTATACTGGCACATAACCTGCAAACCTGGTCTAGTCAATAAGGCCCCATATGTTACACCCGATCAGGAGGCCGCGCTTTCACGAGGTGGTTCTCCAGGCGACACGGGAGGGTGGGGCTCAAGACGTCTTCGTTGAAGGGTTCGACGGTTTAGGGTTCAGGTTTTCATGTGAATTCAAGAAATATTTTTGATTCATGAAGGCAATGCTGAATGCCTAGACCCGACATGATCTCACCTGAGGCACATTTGCTGCAGTTCAACCTGCCCTCATTTCAAGGGTTTAGGGTTGAGGGTTGTGGTTTCAGCGTTTTGCGCCCAGGGTGCTGATAAAGGCTTTGAGTGGCTTTGTCTTTGGGGCGAAAGGCATGTGCGCAGTGGTTGAGGAGTGGGCTTGGCACTGGTCGTGGCTTGGGAATTCAGCATTGTGGGAGATTCAGCCCTGACCAGATCATCTCTGGATGCTAAACCCTAAACCTGAAACACTAAAAAACAGCATAGCCCTGCGCAGGGATGTGACCTGTGTAAACGGGACGTGTACCAAAACACCCTACACCAGGCACCCGACTTCGTTCCTAAACTCTGAGCTCTCTCATCCCTGCACAGATTCCGCCCTGAAACAAGCAGAGCGTCTCGAAGCAGAGTCTTCGCCCACTTTCAAAAAGGAGTACTTTTCCAGTAACAAAGCCCTTCCGTAGCCACAGCCTACTTTTCTGCCATGCCCAGCTCCACGTTGTCTTCAGTGCGTATTCCTGTTCTATCTACCGGCCGGCATCTTCATCTGCCTTCTCGAGGGCTCGGGCCTTCGTTTAGAAAGCCTGCTCCCCGAGAGTTGAGTATGGACCGTCCGTTTTGTAAAGGTAGGACCCCTTTTATCAGGTAGCCCTGTAATTCAACCTGAGCATTCAGGAGCTGGCCTCCTGGGGAGAAGAGATCGATCTTCAGGCGGATGTCGTTGTCCGAAGCTGAGGGTCAGCCGGGGATGTCCGGTGTTCATCGGCTTCCGGCTGCTAGGTTTTGGGGCTGTGGGGTTTAGGCCGGTTGTGGAGCCTTGGATTTCAGGGTTTGAGATTCTGCACTTTAGGTTTAGGTGTTGGGGTTATCGGCATGGTTAACAGCCGTAGTGCTTCAGAGTTCAGGGTCTCTCCAGAGTTAAGGTTGAGAGTCTGTTGAGAGGTCTGTGTCTGTGGTGCAAACCAGCGGGTTTCGAACGGCCTTGAAAGTGGCTTAAGTAAGCCACCGGCGGATACTGTAGATGCTGCATCCGGAGCGCGATAATCAATGCCTCTCACTGGTCCGCAGGACATCGACCTTCAAGCCGTTGGGTTTCTCTGTTTCGTATGGCAACCGCGGGCGGCCTGACCCCGAATATACCCTAGGGGTTTCAAGACCAACCCAGTGTGTGAACAACAAAAAACTCGAATCCTAAAGCCTGTCCTGATGCCAGATGCCAAAACTCCGAAGCCCAGGAACGCGAAGCCGCTAAACCCCCAAAGCTCTAAGTCCGAAACTTCCAATCCATCGAAACGCTCGCCCAGCCCCCTTAGGGCTCCTCACTATAGGAAGAAGTCTATCAGACCCCGAAACCCCTTTCGCATCATTGAGGCCCCTATACCAAGCCCGTAAAGCAAAGCAGCCCTTGGCCCGATAGCCCCGAGCTCTTAATCTGTTGGGTTCTTGTTAAGGAGCTTACTTTAAGTTACCAGAATAGGGATCTAAAGTAAATAATACGGGTTCCTTATCATGGTAACTTAAATTGAATCCTTTAACCCTTAAAGGAGCCCTGATAGATCCCTTAAAGGAACCCTTATATATAACCATTATTGCTTAAATTGAAACCTTTAACAAGAACCAGTCTGAGGTGGGCCCTCTCTGCGTCCCTTTTGCTCTGAGCCTCGTCGGCCTGGAGGAGCATCTCCGGTGGGGCCTCTCAGGCTTTGGGGTTTTGGGTTTAGGGGTTCGGGGTGTAGTGTAGGGTTTAGGGTTTAGGTTTTAAGGAGCTGGTTGGAGGGATGCCGAGAGTTTAGGGTTGTTTCGGGGTTTTTGAAGGGATCTTGCAGGTTTCAGGGTTGAAGGGGGTCGAGGTTCAGGGTGTCAGGGTCGTGTGGTTCAAGGTTGCATCGCTTCTGCGTTCACGGCTGGTTTGGTCTTCTGTTTTCTTTCTTGACAGTCACATAGCTTTATCCAAATTTGTAGGCCCTATGCCAGCGAACTTCGGGGAAGGTTTGTGAAGGGCTTGGGCTTTGGGGCTTTGCTTTGGGGTATTGATTCTCAAGCTTCAGCCCCCGGTTAGGCCTTCGAGATAGCTCCAGGTCCACATCGAAGACAGTACCAGGCATGTGCCGCCTCGGCAGGAAAAAAGTATGTACAACTAAGGCAGAACCGCCGAAATAGAAGCCGGGGTGTCCCCCTGGGATCGCTTTGCACTTTTTGTACACTGTAGTTGTTCTTGACGAAGACCAGTAAACACGACGGCCCTGAGCCCTAAGCCTTTGAAACTCTAGCAGAATCTGATGAGTTGAAGTGGCCTAGCTCGCAGAGGCGTCGGCCTCTCGTCCCTGTGGTGGAAGAGGGGGAGGAGACCTCATTCGTTTTAGGGTTGAGGGTTCGTGGTGGATTGCTGCCAACACGCAGTGCTTTGTCTGTGTCATGCCCAAAGATTTCGGAGCTGGGCTTGTTGGGCTTTGAGGTTGATCCCGCAATAAAGCACGCGTTCCCCGAGCACGGCATGCAATCCCGGAGAGGAGTTTAGTCCAAACCTCAACACTTCCTCGGCAACAGTGTTCTGGGCTTAGCGGGTTTGGGTCCCTGCACTGTCCTGATATCCTTGCGTCCAGTGAGTTTCTGATAGGACCAGAATTGCTGCGGCACCTCCGCAAAAAACCACCCCTCTTCTTCTTCGCAGGAGGACATAGAGGAACCAGAGCCTCCTCGCCCTAAGCCCTAAACCCTAAACCCTCTTCTTCTTCTTCGCAGGAGGACATAGAGGAACCTGAGCGCAGCGACGAGGCTCTGGGCTCTGCATTTCATTGCTTTTGCTTAACACGATATAAAATAACAGAGAGTAGTGGATAGAAATAGGTAAGTATAGACAACAACAGGTAATAACAGGTAGTAGCAGATAACAGTAGGTAATAGCGGCCAACAGCAGATCAACATAGATAGCAATAGGTAATATGCGACAATGACATACAATAATATATAGTAGTATGTCAAACACAGAGTAACAGATAATAGATGAGATGTAATAATATATAGTAATATAAAAGGTCTTATACCATTATATCACAACATACGATAATGTGTAGAAATGTACCATGATCTGTAATATTCCATAACCTTTTTTTAGTAAGAAAGTCGAAGTCTCCATTTTGTTGTGCCTGGCTGAACAGTTTGGTTAAGGCCCAGGTACAGTACCAGAAAGTATACATTTTTGGAAAGACAGGGGAGCCATGGAACAACTTCCATTTCTGCACCAATGCAGTTTTCTTTGCCTAGCACTTGCTCTTGGAGCAAGTTGTTCAACAAGCGTGTTGGGCAATCGCCCCAACAGTGGCACAAGCATAGTGGTCGCGACAGCTTGTCTGTGGTCCTGCTCTGCGATGTGGCATTTGCCGCACTACGCCGTCGTTGGAATCACCATGGCAGCAGTTGGAGTGTCCTTGTCTTCTTTGCAGAGTTCCATTTCAAGTCTTATCCATCAGGAAGAAAAGAGCACCACACTGCCCGCTGCTTCTTTGCTGTGGTTAGTGGTGTGTGCCATGCTAAAACGGGGTGAGTTCGCACAGGCGATCATCTGCTTGATATGGGGCATGCACTGCTTCATCACACACGTGTTGCTGGAGTTAGAGGATCTCGTCCTTGAGCTCGTGCCGCAGTGGGAGGGAGAGGTAGTCGTGATTTTGGGTCATCCTCGAAGCGCTTCAACGCATGTGCATCACATGCTCAGCCAGACGTTGCCAAGCAGCGCGTCGTTGACTTTCTACGATGTCCTCTTCCCCTCCCTCATCCAGTGGTATTGTATGTACCCTTTCAAACCCTTGGTCAACACCTTCCTGAGCCTCCTCGACTCGCCACAGCACCGGATAGCTGTGGATGAAGTTGCAGAAGAGCAACAATGGTTGTTGTTGAAGTTCAAGGACATCTTGTTGCCAATGCTCTTCCCAGCGATGGTGGACGACCCCGAGCTGTTCCGTGCATCTTGCGACTACACGGAAGCCGACATGATGTTCATCAAGGGGTGCATCAGGCGCCTCTTGATCCGCAAGCCGCAGAGCAAGCTCTACATTGCACGCATGCTCACTTTCTCACCATGGCCCGAGTACATCACAGCTGCCTTCCCCGACGCAAAGTTCATCGTTTGCTTGAGAGATACCGAAGAGTGTCTACGATCCTTCGTAAGCCTCGCAGCTGTTCACTCCGGCGGCAACCCGAACACACAACTCTGCAAGAAGTGGGCTCAGAACTGTGCCGACACCCTCACAACAGGCACCGTTCGAGGCCTGCAGCGCCTTGTGGACGGCCAGGTGCATGCCGAGTCGGTGATGCAAGTGAACTTCAAAAGCTGGAAAGCAGAGACTCGGTCCTCGCTGATCTGGTTGCTGAAGGAGTCGCTTGGCGGCGATCTTTCGGACAACGTTTTAGTTACTTCCCTTTGCGGGTCCTTTAGAGGTGTGCATAGTGCTTCTTCTTGCATTTAAGCTTAAACCGGGGGCTTCGGCTACATCCCAGGCTGGGGATGCAAGAAGAGCTGAAGGCCCTCCAGGCAGAGGACGTGAAGGTGGAGCGACGTGAGAAGCACAGGAGCAGCCCGGACTTGCTCGACTGCCTCGAGGGAGTTTCCATCGCCAACTGGGCCATTGATGAGATGAACTCCATGATGGAGAAGCTGAAAGCAATGTGAGTAGTAGAAAGTATGTGAGTAGTAGAAAGTAGTAGCAGCAGTACTGGTTATATATATATAATATACATATATATATATGTATATGTATATGTAAGAAATATATACTTGCATATACAGACATAGATACACACACAGCATGGCCGTGGTCAAAGTAATCGTAAAGTCCGCGCCGCCCTGTGGTTTATGAAAATTTGCGAATTCGCTGTCTGCCTTTAACCCGGATAGCCCCTCCGTGCATCAGTGCGCTACGCTCCTTGCATCAGCTTGTGAAGAGTGGCGTACCATGGTGGCAACAAGCTCTACCATGCGCACGTCTGGAGCAGGGTCGTGCCGCACTTGTACAAAGAGGGTGATTTCTTTTGAAAGGCTGACAGCTATATGCGCCTCGATCCGGTACATCCATTTCGGGGTTCCTGGCCAGGGTCAGGACATGCTTGGCTTTTTGCCAGGAAGCGGCTTGCTTCCTCGTTCTCGCTCAGTGCATTCATGTTTTGTTACAATATGCTTGGCATGTTATGCTCTGAGACGTTTAGTTTGGCCGTGGCTGTAAGCGCCAGGCCATATGCCGTGCGTTCCATGCATACGGGAAACTGCGAACACGATTTGTTTGCCTGCTCGCGTGACGGCTTGCTGGCTCCTCCATGCCCTCAGTGATGTTGCGCTCATCAGGTACGACCCGTCGGCCTACGCGCCAGGCGGCTGGCACGGCGAAGGGACAAGGCCGCAGGGACTGATTGCTTCCGGTTGAGCCCTCGGTGTTGGGCATAAGTTTCATCTGCGGCGTGCAGGGTTGCAGTGTTGCATGTTGAAGCGACTCAGGAGGACCCCGGAAGGAGCCCACTGGAAAGAACCCATGAGCTTACAGGGTCAGCCTCATTGAGCCAAGCCACGGAGCCTGCGGGCACACAGGGCGAAAACGTGCTGCAAACTAGGACAGCAAGCCCTGAATCCTGAAGTCCTGTTGGACGAGCGTGTAGGAACGATCGTTCGTGACAACAACACTCTGTCAGAACCAGAACCTATCCCTCGCGGACCGGTTGACGAAGGAAGTCTCATTTAACACGACATGGGCCTTAACAAGGTTCAATGGGGTTTTGCGGGTATATCATACTGTAGCTACAATGGGGACAACAAGGGGTCGCTTTTGGCAATTATTCCGAGCCCCATATTACCCCAAAGCCCAGATCCACTTCGTATGCCGCGCCAGCATGTCAGCGGTGTGCTTAGCTAGGGTTGGTACCTATGTCAGTCGTAGGCCATAGGACGATCCTCAACAGGACCAAAATGTAGAGCAGCCCATCAGAATATGGCAGCTCTGATCTTGCACCGTGCCCTTCGCCAGGCCACCAGTCTCCCCCAGCGCCCCAAAGTGGACGCGCCTCCGGAGATCACGGGGGAAGTTGGGGGTTCAGGTGTTGTGCACATTTTGTGACCACAGGCTTTCATGCCTGGGGCTTCAGGTGGGTCACGGGGTTGTCGCATGAGCCCTAGGCCCTGTTTCCACGGTAGAATCAGGATGTGGGCTGGTGACTTCTGTTGACTAGGTGACCAGGCAGCGCTTCGCAAGGCAGCGTTGACCGCATGCATGTATGTGTGTGTGCCTGTGTGTGGGTGTGAGTGTCGGTGCTTGAGGGCATCTGGTATCAGAACCGTTTCCGTTCGACAAAGCTCTTCGACTGAGCACGCTCACAGTAGGCTTTGCCTTAAATGTCGACACATTCTTGTCTGGATTTTCTGTTTCAGGGTTTGCATAGGCCTTGGAGGGTGCAAGGTGGAGCTTTGGGATGCCTGCAGGAGAGCCTTCCGGATGGCTTCCTTCCAGATTTGCCTGGCTCCGCAAAGCGGCTGCCTGAGAGTGAGAGCGATTTGGAGTCGGCTGCTAGACGCCAAGGGAATACGGGTTGAGGGCTCAGGGTATAGGGTTCTGGGGAGCTTCGGAATGCAGGGCTATACAGCCCCTGTAAGCCTAAAAGTAAGCCAGAAGACCCGTAAATCCCCAAGCCTAGCCGGTTTGGGTTGGGGGGCTTCGGCTTCAGGAAGCTGTTGCAGTGGAAACCTTTCTCCGCTCAAAACTTAGACCCTGCATCCCAAGCCTTCCACCCTTAACCCTGAAGAAGGGGGTATCTCAGGCCTCGGAGCCACTTGCTGGTAGAGCTGCTGCGGTATGAGGACTTCTACCACGCCTCGCCCACGCTGCCCAGACATCTACAAGGGGTTGGGGTGTAGGGTTTTGGGTGTTCTGGGATCACGAGCTTGTGGGCTAGTTCAACCTCTTTCTCATTGTCATGGTCTTGTTGTGCAGATCAGGATCACTGGTCTTGCCATAGTGCAACTGTTGATTGTGGCATTCGGCATGTTGTGACTGGCATCTTGCCTGGTACACGTAGCCGTAAGCTGCCACTTCCAAAACTCCGAAGTCCTAAACCCTAAATCCTAAGCAGTAGGAGAAGAGGAAGTAGTAGTAGTCGTCGTAGTAGTAGTAGTAGTCGTCTCATAAAGCCAAGGCTGGAGAACCGGCTTAAGGGGCCCCTGGTGGTCGCTGAAGCCCAGCTTGAATGAAGTCCGGGTGGAACTGACAGGTCGGCAGTAGCCTGAATCCTGAAGTTTCCAGGATCTCGAAGAGGGTTGGAGATCCAGGGCGACTCGCATTTTGAGTGTTGCGGCGCTTCGGGGTTTATGCAGTGCGCTTGGCGTGCAGTGTTCAGAGCGCTTGGTGGGAGGAGGCCTGGGGTCCTTAGGGTTGAGTTTCTGGTCGGGTAGGTCCGAATGACTTTTGATCATCCGAAAAGCTTCAGCCAGTTATGAATATCAAGAATCCAGGAACCCTGACTGAAAGGAAGCAGCGGTTGCAGCCTGCAATCTAAAATCCCGAAGGCTGGAATCCCGAATATTTCAAAAGCCGTCAAACCCTAAAGCCCTTGGCCCTAGGCCCTCCACTTCAGAACTTTCTTGGACTTGGCAATCCTCGTAGAGCCGTCCTTAGCCATGAAGCCTTAAGTGAGACTCAAACCCGTAGACTTACACCTTACGTCCTAGGTCCCGCACCACTAAGCACTAAGACACTAAGTCACTAAGCCCAAAATCTTCAAGTCCAGGAGAAGCCGGAAACTCGAAGCCCAAAGCCCAGAACCCCTGCACACCTGGAAGCGAATCTCAGGAGCGGGATGCAGAAATCCGGCTCCTCCGGCGGCTGGGTTGGCATGTCATCTGTGCTCCCTGGCCAAGGAATAAGTGGTGCTTTAGGTGTTACATGGTTTGCCTGTAAGAACCTTGTCTTTCATAGCGCACCCCGACAGTATGAGTCCCCCGCCCCACCCCTCCCCACAATCTGCACCCGAGCACCGTTGGCACACCAGAACACGACTGCGCTGTGGTCGGGGAAGCGCAAGCTCGAGTCGCACCCGAAAGTGTGCACAACACGAATTCGGAAGGCGGAGATGCACGGGACTGTAGCGGGAAGACGATGCACAGAGCTGTACGAGCCCTATACTATAGTGCTGCTGCACTGTTTGGGGATTGAAATCTTCGCTGCTCCAAACCCAAACTCAAACCCAAACGCAAACCTCACATCTGAAAACTTGACCCCAAAGCTCCGGTATGCTCCGGCAACCTTGAACCCTAAATCCTAAACCCTGGACCCCTAAACCCATCAACCCCGAACTCCTAAAGCTTCACATCCCTTATGGAATTCTAATTACAAGGCTGGACCTGTGAAAGCCTTCAAGCTCTAAAGCGCTACACACGCTAAACTACACTTTGCTGAACCCTCAAACCCTAAACTCTAAGCTACAACCCTAAACGCCAAGAGCCGAGGTTCCAGAACAACGTTGGCAGCTCGGAGAAGAGGGTGACCATGAAGCTGCTTCAGAGGCAACGTGGGGTTGCTCCAGAACTTTGGGATTCTCGGGTTTCCTTATCGTGTTTCAGGACTTCAGGGTTTCTTTGGGATGTAGGGATGACTCCCTGCAGAACCGGATACATCAAAGGACACCTGTATCCTGAAGCAGGCTCCAGCTGCTCTGCCAGCTCGAGGGACGAAAACCGAAGCTGAATTCTCACGACCCTAAGCTCTGAACTAGAAGGGTAGTGCTTGCGTGAGCCGAAGCCTGTGAGCTGCTTTGATTCTACCAGCCTCCAGGCCCTCCACTGTCATATCTCCAATTAGGTTTAGGCTTTAGAGTTTAGGGTTTAGGGTTTAGGCTTTAGAGTTTAGGGTTTAGGGTCCCTCTTTTGGGGTTCCTTGTGATAGAGGGCGAACTCTTCGTTGGAGGATCGCGCGTGCGGCAGTAGGTAGTCACCCAGAGCTGCTATCTGTTTACTTGGTTCCTGTTCCAACAAGTAGGACTTCATCGACTTGTGCTTTTTTCAAGGGTCGTGAGCCTCATTCAGCTGCTAGGCGAAAGAAGAAGAACTTATGTCCATCCAGAAGCATCAGGACGAGAATGAGTTGCAACATTTCGTCCTCCAGTATGTAGGTAGACTTATGGAATGATCTGCACCAGCTGCACCAAGATTCTGTGACATATGGCCTATCATCAATAGGTCATGCGGCCCAGAGAAATACAAATGGATATTGGGGAGCATGCGCTATTGCAGGAAGCTACGAGGGCGTCTGGTCGCAGTTTTGTTTCGGGGTAAGACTCACTTACAGACATGGATATGTGTGAATGCACATGCATCCGCATGTATGCAGACATGCATCACCACGTGCGACAGCAGATAGAGTCGAGCATCTTGTTCGGCTTCATTTCGACCTCCGTCGATTACGCCTCACACCCGCACAGTGCCTGGTTGTACTAGTGCCTATGTGGGGGTTTCCGAAAATAAGGGGTACCGTATTTTGGGGTTCTTATAGTAGGGATCCTACTATTTAGGGTACTATATTAGGGTCCCCTATTTTCGGAAACTCCCATGTAGAAGGCAAACCGCCGATTGATCTTCGAGCTCGTGGCAGACATGGCAGGCGCGGAATTTGTCCAGTGAGAGAGGGCTCATAAATGCCTCGTGTCGTACAGCTCTTCTTGAGGCAGCATGTTTGTCACCACAAGAAACTCAAGATTTAAAAATCCTTAGACCCCGACCAGTCGGTGCTTATGTTCGGGCCCATCACTCGCGAATCAGAGCTGGTGCCGTTCGATTTCCAGTCCTGTCCTCTTGTTGCAGGCTTCACAACAACAAACTTGAACAGCAGTGTAGACAACTATGGTTGGACAGGGAGATACGGATAGCTGGAACACATGCACGAGGAGGATGACATCGATCATTTGCATCACCCAAAGCCTCAGCCGGCACCATTTGGGCCAAGGCTCCATACTTTCCCACGAACTCAAACGTTCAAGCCTAAAGCCTGTGCCGAACTTTCATCCTTATTTGGATTTGCATATTCTGAATTTCCAACCCCCGAAACCTTAAATCCTAAACCCCAAACCCCGAAACCTTACACCCTAAATCCTAAACCCCGAAACCTTAAACCCTAAATCCTAAAACCTAGAGCCTTAGAACCCCGAAACCTTAAATCCTAAACGCTCAACCCGAAAGCCTCAGAACCCCGAAACCCGAAGAGGTCCCGAGTAAGCCCAGCCGCCTCCCGGGAGGCGCCTGGGGGTTTGGGACTGCTCCGGGTGCCTTTGGGGTTTGGGGCCCCTTTAAAGGAACCCTTAAGGGTACTATTGGATTCCATAATAGGGTTCCCTTTAAGGGTATTAGTGGGTTCTATAGTAGGGTTCCCTTTAAGGGTACTAATTATTGGGTTCCATAATAGGGTTCCCTTTGAGGGTGCTATTGGGTTCTATAGTAGAGTTCCCTGTTTTGGGGGCTTAAATTACCTATACTAGTCTGGGGGCTCCTTATTATCATACTATGGTTTACCCCGAAACATTATTTTAATTATGAAGGCCCCTATATTAATGGGGTTTCGGGTTTGTAGGGCCCCGGGTTTCGGGTCCATTTGCAGGGTTTATGCTCTCATCTTGCCCAAAAACTACAAGAAGGACTGATTGCACAATGGGCAAGTGTACACAAGCCTGCTGAAAATCGATGGATATATAAAATAAATTTTCACGCGCACATCTGTAACAAAAGTAGACGGTACATGTGTGATCGCATGCAGCTTATCCAGTTGGCTGTTGCTCACATGTCATTGTACGCTATGACATACCGTTGGGTATTTGCCCCGGCTTAGTTTCTTGGAATCTTGACGCATGGTTACGCAGTCTAAACTGACCCACACTAGTAGGAGTGACGGTTCTTCTGATGTCTTTTTTGGTAATGTCGGGCTCATGCAACATATCAGTACTGTGACACATATTATTGCAGGTCGGCGTGCGAGGCTATCTGCTTCGCTGCTCAACAAGCCTGCGGCGACCGCTTCGGTTCAAAAAATCCCGTCTTGAGTTCCACATGCACATTCGACGAATGGAGCTGCACTCACGTTTGGTTTGGCCCTTGTCGAAGAGCTGCTTTAATTCAGGTAGGGGGTAGCTAGAACGCAGTTGCAATTGTATCTGTGATTCTGCATCCTTGGACTTACGCGAGTTGGAAGGTAATGACCCTGAAACCCCCACAAGGGATACTTTTTCAGAGCATGCTAGCATGTATGGGTTCCTGAAGCTACAGCTCAAACTTGCGAACGCATGGTGCAAACGTGTTTCTGGTATGTTCTTTTAAATGTCTTGGCGCCTAGGGCCTGAGAGAGAGAGAGCGAGAAAGAGAGAGAGAGAGAGATAGAGAGAGAGAGAGAGGGAGCGAAAGAGAAGAGATATAGTGGTGTGAGATTCGCCGTGTTGGTGTTTGTACTCCCGAAGGTTGAAAACAGACCACGCCCGACACTAAGAACCAATGATGCGAAGAAAACGGAATGCTTAAATCCCAAACACTACATAGTATGTAGCAATCCAGCTACAGTGCGATATTAAAGTTTTTCAGACGACGGCTGTGCATTCATTTGGCGCACGTTCGTGGCTTACAGGTTTAGTTTAGTGTCGGGCCTCCTCTCGTTTTTCAGATCTTTATCATTGTGTTTGCGTGCATACATGAACATGGACTCGCACATGTAACAGTTATGCCGTTGTGGCTTACCTATACTTGATCGTGTTTGATCCAAGAAACGGCTGTTGACCAGCTGCACAAATTTGTGCAGGCAGAATCTTCCAGGCCGATGGTGGGATGGTGGGTCCAGTTTCGAAGTTGAAGATTCACAAACCGCAGCCGGTGAACTTAAAATCCTGGAAGCCCAGAAGCCCATTTTCAGCCCTGAGGGCTCGCGGGTTTTCAGGTGCATCATGTTTGGGCCGATGTGCTATGCCCGATGTTTCAATGTGGTGTTAATCCAACCACATGGGTTTAAACCATAGCTTGAAGGCCCCTGCTGCTTCGGCCCCAAACGGTTCAGGGTGCAGGGCTATGTGACGAAGGCCAAAAATGAATGTAGGATTTCTGCGGTGCTTCTCGCTTCTGTTCGACACTTCCGTTCGCTATTGCCCAGATCCCAGCATGGCAGCCCAATCCTGTTAAACTTAAAGCCTCGACCTCAAACCTACAGCCAAACGCTTCCAGCCGTAAGCCTGCAAGCCTAAAATCACGTGTGCTCAGTTTTTTCAGCAGAAGTATATCGAGTAAGACGCACACCTCAAGGCTCGCGTCAAACCGCACGCCTTGCAAGCATACGAGAACCGTACTTGTACACTGAACGTCCGATTCGGGACCCTCCTGCCCCCTGGCTCGAAATCTTACTTTATTCCGTCGCATTCCGAACCTTTAGCTCTAATGACGAGGTTGAAGCGCCTCATTAGAAAGATACGAACAGGCACAGTACTGAATGGCCCAAAGCCCGAAACTCCACAAAGCAGTCAGGTGCTTTAGGCGATAGCAGAGGCAATGCCTGGTGCGCCCACACTTCTGGGTGCGGAGCTCATCCTCACTGTTGCTGGGTCGAGTTTTCGGTTTCGAAGTTTAGGGTTTCGAGCTTCATGGTTTCGGGTGTTGGCTTTGTATGAAGTAAGATTCATGCTTTGGTTTGAGGGTTTCTGGGTTTAGATTATGTGCACCGCAGCCCCTACTCAAAAAAGATTTTTGGCGTTGGATTGGTTCTCTGTTCGGGGCTTATTGGGCTTATTCTGCGGTGTCGCTGCGTATTGCTTTGTGTCGAAGGACTTTTGGTTGACGGGTGTCTCTCGTTAGAGATCTCTGGCCTCGATTGACTCATGTCTGCCCGCTACCCTTTGGTCATCTGGGGGTAGGTTTTTCAATGGGTCCAGCATTCGGGATGGCACCCAGGGCTGTCTAACGATTGGGGGTATTGTCTTTGCAATCAGCATCTGTTGAGACGGTTGTCAGAAGGAGCCTCAACATCAGAGCGACTCTTTAACGCTATGCCATCACAACCTGCGCTGTGGTCAGCAGCTAAAGGAAAGCACGACAGTATTGGCCGTATTGAAAGCAGAGTGCAGGGCATTGTCAGCTTAATGCGGAAGCGACAGAAAGATGCCACAACAAGAAAGAGCTTCAGATTAGCCGCTGGACGAAGTAAAGAGTTGTGGCTACAAGCCTAAGCTCTGCTTGGTTCACATCGGATGACACAGCGTTCGCCTATGGCCTATGGGAGTGACGTGAGGACGCGGCTTCTCTGCCAAAGTGGCCTCCGTGCAACCGCCGGGCTCCTGGGTGTCGTTTGCAAGGTCACAGGGCAATGTAGGCACCTTAGAATACTTGAGCCATGTCAGAAATACCGCACTACATCACCCATGTAATGGGGATGATCAAGTTGTGATTATTGTATGATCAAGGTATGAATATGGGGAACGATTGAGGCTCCAGTTTAAGAGGCCTCCCTTCCTTCACCGGATGAAAGCTCATCTGCTCCGCACCCCTTTGGATTTGGGCCCCAACCCCGTGACACTGCGCTCGAAAACGTGCGCAGTTCAGGACAGACTGTATCTTCCGATGCAGCTGCTGCATGCAGCTTATCGCGAATGATGCCCCGGCCATGCGGCTGCATTGAGCCGTGAACTTCGAAGCGCGATGGTGCAACGCTTCAGGGCTTCAGGGCCGGATAAATTTGTACGGTTGAAGCCCTAGAGCATGGGGCTTGCGGTTCACAAGTTAGGTGCGTAATACGTAATGAAGTCGCCGCGGACAGTGAGGCCGACTGTGTTCCTGTCCTGCGAATTCAGCCCGAAACCTGAGGTTTACATGCGGCACGACCTGACCTACTGCAGACCCTACTGCAGGGACCGCGGAGTGCCTGCGTGGGGTGCCCAGTTTGCCACAGCGACAGAGAATTCGTGTAGAGTCTAGCATGGCAATAGCAAGAGTGGCAGTATCACGAAGTACAACAGACAGGTGGTGGTGGCAGTGGTGGCGGTGGAATGTAGTAGTAGTAGTAGTAGTAGTAGTGGTAGTGGTAGTGGTAGTGGTAGTGGTAGTGGTATGTTGTAGTCGTCGTCCTCCTGGTTGATGATGATGATGATGATGTTGTTGTTGTCGCGGCCACTAGTAGTTTACAGTTTGTCGTTGGAGTAGGTATTTGGTGGTAGATGGTAGACGGAGTAGGTTTTGAGTAGGCAGTAGGTAGTAGGTAGTGGACCCCTAAACCCAAAACCCCTAAACCCCTTGAGCTTCGCTTCTCAAGCTCCCCGGGGCTTCCAACTGCAGACCTTCGTTAAAGCAGACGAAAAGGAATTGAAATCACCTCTGTACAAACCCCTAAGGCATCCTAAAATCATAACAACCCTTTCTAACCAATGATGCTAACCCAATCTAACCCTCCCGCGAAAGCGCCCAAACACCCCAAACCGGGCTAGAACCCTTTCAGAAACCCTTTCCCTAAAACTCTAAAACCCTAAACCCTAAGCCCTAAGCCCTAAGACCTAAACCCAAACCCTAAGCCCTAAACCCCAGAGTCGGATGCCAGAAGGCCGGAGGACGTGAAGCCGGAAGCCGTTGAAGTGAAGGAGCAAAAGTTTCAACTGACCAAGAAGGTCTCAGGCACAGGGCTCAGCGTCGTAGTGTCCAGGGTTTGAGGTTTAGGGGTTTAGGGGTTTAGGGTTTGAGGGTTAGGGTGTTGGGCTTCAGGCATTGTGGGGTGCAAAGGTTTAGGAGCTGAGTGAGGTGGAGGTGGTTTCGGGGGTATAGAGCTTCTGTTTGAGCAGGGCTCCATGGGTTCGGAGATGTTGAGGTCGAAGTCTGAGACAGTTGAGCCCTAAACCCTAAAGTGTCAAAAAACCCTAAACCTTAAACCCTAAACCCTGAACCCTTAAGGATTTACGGATGTCGACTTTTGGGGTTTGGGCTCTTTGCCGTTGGTTTTCTCAGCTCGGCTTCCTCGAGCCAGTCGTTCTGAAGAACCGAAAGCCCCAAACTTCATCCTTCAACGGTTTAGGGTTTAGGGCTTAAGGTTTAGGGTTTATACGTTTAAGGTTACCTTGAAGCCTAAATTTCTAGCAGTAGACTGTGAAAAGCGGGCTGGTTCGCGGAATTTCGTGGCGTCGGCAGGTCTTCACCTCTTCACCTTCGGATGTTCGGATCGAGCGGATGCTGGACCCCCCGACGCCCTGAAACCCTGCGGGCCACCCCAAACGAACCCTGAAACCCTGAACCGTAGACTCCTTGGACCCTGTTCAACAGATCTTTATCTTCACAGCCCGGATTGAAGGCTCCCGGGAGGTTTAGGAAGTCGCTTGCGTGCGAGGCAGCTCCTTGTCGGCGGCTGGCTACAAGCGGCTTTGGCATGATTTTGGGAGCCGGGCCGATCGTGGGGATTGGGAAGTTTCGGACTGGGGTTGGGGAGGTCTCGGATGCGAATGAAACCGACTGTCCCATCGCACTGCTCTGCAATTTCGCAACATCAGCCGCGCTTGCATCAACGCTCTCGGATCCTTGCTTGGCTGCCGCTGTTGCGGCTGTGATTGTGATGGTGTTGTCGCTGCTGCCCGTGTGGTTTTTTGTCGCTGGTCGTCCGGTTGTGATCATTGCGGCTGTCTCGTCGTCGTCGTCGTTGTCGTCGTGGTCGTTTGTTGTGCGTAGTATGCCTTGCGGACGGCGAGCCCAATGTTCATCACCATCGCCGTCCCGTCATCAGAATCGTCATCACCATCGTCAGTCCCGTCGTCGTCATCCTGATCATGGTCTTCAGCATCATCATCATTATCATCATCGTGACCATCATCATCATCACCATCATCGTCATCATGAACACCCCGACCACCATCGCAACACTGTCACCAACATCGCCCTCCTCCTCCGCCTCCTTTTCATCAGCAGTAGCATCATCTTTGTCCATGTCACCGTCGGAATCAGCTCTTCCACGGAATTACTACTGTTGAGTTTTGCATGCCCCCTCATGTCTCTTACATGCGGTTTGTTTCACACAGTCTGGAGGCTTTGAGGCTCAAGGTCTGTCTGCGCCACCTTGTGCAGCGTATTCACATGACGCTGTGGCCCAAGCAATGCGAAAGCCTTGCTCCGGCAGAGGCTGTACTTAAATCAAAAGGGATCTTATTGGTGGTTTCGCCTTTAACTCACAATCCAAGAGGTGCCCGAACACACCCAAACATGATTGAACCCTACGCTCCCGCTCCTACTAACCCGTGCAACACCTATCAGAAAGGGATCCCGACCCCAAACTTTTCAAGTCCCGAGGGCACCGATGTCCCAAGCTTTCCAGCAGAACCCTATAATGACACTAAACCCCGACTTAAATGATTAGTTAAGAGAAGAAGCATGCGCCCGAAATTTCAATTCCTAGCTCTTAAATGCTGAACCCGTAAATGCAAGACTCCACCTCCAGGTCCAACTCGACTTTGACATCCATCACCGAGAGCCGGATGAGTGAGGAGGTGGCTGACTGCCCGGAGCTGAGCTGGTAGTTGAAGGCTTTAAGGTTTAGGAGTATGGGGTTTAGTAACTTAGAGTTTCGACCCGCGAGACAACGCTGACGACCACTACTTTGACGACAGGTACTACTTAGTATTGCTGCCACTGCTGATGCTGTTGCCACTACGGCTACTGCAACTGTGCTGCAACTGACCACGGCCCAAGCCCGAAGTCCCAAGCTAAGCCACAATCTCTTTCAGGGGGCCGGTTCGCCGGAATCGCCAAACTCGGTCAACGCTTGATTGCCAGGGCCTAATCTTCGTCTCGGTGTTGGGGTTTGTGTTTAGGGTTTGAACCTAAGATTCCGGGCTTAGGTTCACGGTTTGGGGGCTTTCCTTTCTTATTTCGGCCACATGGTGGGGGGCGGTGCAGTCTGATCTTTCCTGCATCATCTTTGTCCCTCTTTCGACAGCTGCCGTGTGCATATCGGTTACACTCATATGCATAAGCTAATATGTCGTGTGAGAATATATGTGCGGGTATGAACCTAGGTATGGGCACGTGCTTAGTATAAGTCTTGTGGTCTCAAAGGAAACAGCATCAAATGGGACTGTGCCTGGTGCGTGATCCTTCTGCTCGTTGGCATTATTACAGTTCCTGCTCGTGCTAGAGGTGCTTCGCCTGGTTTGATTTACTTGTTGCAAGAGCATCGCGAATGGTCTACCCTAGCATGTAGCTCAACTTTAAGACCCCAAACGACAAGCCCTCATTGCGCAACCCTACTTGTCATCGAAACCCCGGAAGCTAACATGGGCCTCTTATCCTAGGGAGTCTTGCTGCAGCGGGTTGCTTCAAAGACTTGGGGAGCCGAGGCACGCAGCATCTGTGCGATTCATTCAGTCCGAGGTTTCGAAATTTTCAGGTTTTAGAGTTTAGGGGATGGCAGGCCTTGGAAGGGATGGTACTCTCTCTTCCTGTCTCCCTTCACTGCAACCCGCATTGCTCTGTCGCTGTCTCTCCTCCCAGCGTATTCCAACTCTCTTTCTTTTCCGGTGTACCGGTCATTGTACCTACGCTACATGCTGTTCAACCGGACATCTTTCGTTTCGTTTCTGAAGCGAATGCAGGACAGGGACAGTGACAGGGGTGATGATGAGGATGCTGGACATGACTACCATAGATATTGGTAACTATGCAATCGACGGATTAACTTGACGTCGTAGGGCTTGTGTGAGAAGCAGTTTTGAAGCTTTCCATGATATGTCCTGTTGCTACAGCAGTGCTATTACCGTTCTTAGGAATGGCTGATGAACGCGTTGTTGTCATTCCAGTTGCTTTTGCTGTTCTTGCTCAAACCAGCGATGTTCTATGAGTTGTTTATTTGCTCAGACTCCTGCTGCTGCAGCTTCATTCGTGTCCTGCCTTCTTTTGTTGCAGCCATGCCTTCGCTCGTACTATGGATGTGAAGTACAACATGAGACTCAAGCTTTGGTTTCGCTTGGAAAAGTCTCGTCGCGAGTGTGCATAGCGGCCATCGTCCATGATTTCATGGCATCGTTCGAGATTTCCTGCAGCTACAGCAAGCACTGGATATGCTCGTGCGGTGCAGTCTTCTGATGCCCTACGTTACCGAATCCACTGCATGTTTGACTACTCAAGCATCTTGAAGAACAGAGGTGTCGTCTTAGTGCCCCCCATGTTTCACCTGACAGACTCATTCCTTACAATGATTGCGATTCGATACCTTTTTTGGTGGCTGTGCACTGCAACGCACTATGTGACAGTCGTAAGGGCAGCCCACAAATTGCAGGTCGTTTTTGATTTCAATCTGACACCCTTCGGGCAAACTCTATTCCAGAGCCCCAGCTGCGGAAGCCGAGACCTCGAGCCTGTGACCCCGAAGCTGCTGTAATATAGCGGCCGGTGTAATTACCGATACCCCCCAAAACCCTATATTCTAATCATGAAGGCCCCTATATTCAACCCTAAACCCTAAACCCCTATATTACGCCCTAAACCCTAAACCCCTAAAGCCCTAGACCGTTGATGCGGTATGCAGGTCCTGAAGACTTGCTCCTCTGGCACAGCCTTGGCGCCAATTTTCAACTTCTTGCCGCAGGCAAGATGTGGCTGTCCTTTCCTCCTTGAGAAGCCAACACTTCGACCTTGGAGATGCCTAGAGAAAGCTGCTGAACTCGTGGAATACCGCGAGGCTCTGATAATGGGTATGGTTTCAGCAGAATTAGGTACATACAGTGTTACCGCACCTAGCCTACCAGTAGCTATCTTTAGTCGACGTTGCCCTCTTACAACTCGCCGTGCCTGCGGACCGAGTGGCCGGTCATCGCCTACTTTAGCTCATGCACGGGCCTACTTCTAAAGACCGGAGCTGCCCAGCACTTCCAACTGGCCGCGGATTATGGATGGCTTCTGGTCTTGAACGTTAACGGAGCTCGAGAAAAGAAAAGAAGAGAGAGAAAGATAGAGAGAGAGAGAGAGAGCGGCAGCAGTGTTTGACCCAACGCCGAGCAAGCAAGCAAGCAAAAGGCAGCAGTGTTTGTGCCTAGCAGGCGTACACTTTGGGAGCAAAGTCATCCCCTGCTCCTTTCACCCATGGCCCATGGGAAGAAAGAGGGAGAGAGCCTGAGCGACTGAGATGTGACGCTGCAGAGCAGAGCGGAAGTTTCGCAGGGAAGGGGCCTACACAATTACCAATGCTATTTTGGGGGTTCCTTGTTATATTTATAGTATAATGGGCCCCAAAATCCTATTCTAATTATTAAGGCCCCTACATTATAGCCTTATAATGGCACTTATAGTAGCCCTTTAGACCCCTTTAAAGGAACCCTATTCTGATTACTAAGGCCCCTAGATTAGCCAGGTTGACCAGTACACCAACAAGGAGATCGAGGAGTTGGACCTGTCTCCGACTGCCGTTCTCCGGCTTCGAGGTTTAGGGTTTAGGGTCTAGGGTCGAGGGTTTAGGGTTTAGGGTTTAGGGTCTAGGGTCTAGGGTTTAGGGTTTAGGGTTGAAGGGTCCAGGGTTCTAGGGTCTAGGATTTAGGGTTTAGGGTCTAGGGTCTAGGGTTTAGGGTTTAGGGTGTAGGGTCTAGGGTCTAGGGTTTAGGGTTTAAGGGAGAGTCAGCCATTTTCAGGCCCTCGCCCCCTCAAACCCTGTCGTAGACTTCGCATGCCTTAACCCTAAACCCCAGGGCCCCAGCTTTCACAGCAGTGGCAGGAAGTTCGGATCAGTTCTTCAAGGTGCCATCGGACCTGAAATGCTTTTTGCGTATGGTATCATAAAGACGAAACGCCCATGCCGTCACTTGACATGGCAGTTTGCACCGCGGTACAACCCAACGCAACAGAATGTCTTGAATTGCAGGACCAACTCCTCATACTCTCACTCGTGCTGCGAGACATTCCCGAGACACGTACACTTAGGATGCCGTTGACGTGATGGACATTCCCTTCTATGTGTACTGAGGCCGCGGGCAAGTCCTATGATTGAGAAAAGAGATAAGAGTTTGTGGGTGCCGGAGAGGATACTTTCACAAACTAGACTTCATCTCCCAGAAGCCCTGCAAGCGCTCCCATTCGAGACCAGAGACGCTTTGGGGGGGGATTCTCTGGCGCTTGAGAGCTTTTCAGCGGTGCCCGGTGTGACTTGTGGTCTGAACCGTCGCTGAGGGCATGTCTCGTGACCCTGAACCCGGAACCCAGATTTCAGGGCCGAACCGAAGGGCCTTCTTGAAGTCTGAAGAATTGTTTTTGAAAAGCCGAAGTCTTTAGAAAGAGAACTACGAGAAGCCTAACACAGATGCCCTAAGTAGAAGCTAAACAGAAAGCAATACGTACTCAGTAAGAAGGCCGAAGGTGAGGAGGTAGTTATCGTCGTCGTCGTCGCCGTCGCCGAAATGATGCGAGCTCCAGCAATACTCAAACCTGTAAAGAAGTAGCTAAATAGCAGTGTAACGAAGCCCAACTGAAAAATGAGAAGAGAAAGAGGTACGCACGCACACGCACACACACACACACACACACACACACACACACACACACACACACACACACACACACACA
>BGNK01003746.1:34948-65432 GCA_003297005.1 Symbiodinium sp. clade A Y106 | reverse complement strand
TTCATGTTAACATCTGGCCCTCCCGCCTTGTCCTGGGGTGGCGGCTCCTTGGGGCCAGTGCCCTCTGGTGGATCTGCCGGCCCTGGCTGCTTAGGCCCAAACTCGAAAGCAGGCCGGGAGACCCCCAGGCCGGGCGGCATCTGGACTGTCGACGCCTTTCTAAGGACTGACAGCTGCTCCTCAGAAAACTCGATACCCAAAGACTTGCCGATGCCCTCGAAGGCCGCAATGTCACCCAGGCTTGGGTGGGCAACGCTAACAGAGNTGCTCCAAAGCTTCCGAAAGCTTGGATTGGGCATCCTCTATCGCCTGCTTGGCCTCCTCCATCTGCTTGTCCACAGACTGGGTTTCCTCAACCAGTGCCTTCAAGTGCTCCTTGGCCTGCGTGATGGACGCCTGCAAGTCCATCTTTTTCCTGGCCAGTTGGCGGTACTTATGCGATGCCTTGGTCAGGGCATTCGAGGAGTGCTGGCCTTCCTCATATGGAGTGGCCGTAGGCTTCTCAGCTTCCAACTCCAGCATGACCTGGATGTCCGCAGGGAGATCCCCCTTGCGTCCCAGCAGCCGAGTAAGCAGGGAGTCTTCGGCGAGCGGAGGCGGCTTGGGCTTAAACCCAGCAGCCTGCAGGNCCTTCCTCATATGGAGTGGCCGAAGGCTTCTCAGCTTCCAACTCCAGCATGGCCTGGATGTCCGCAGGGAGATCCCCCTTGCGTCCCAGCAGCCGAGTAAGCAGGGAGTCTTCGGCGAGCGGAGGCGGCTTGGGCTTAAACCCAGCAGCCTGCAGGGCTTCTTGCGTGGCCGGTCCGAGATCCGCCCAGCGTTCCTTAAGAACCTTGANCCTGCAGGGCTTCTTGCGTGGCCGGTCCGAGATCCGCCCAGCGTTCCTTAAGAACCTTGAGGAAGCCCTTGGGCTGGGAGTCCTCTGGTTTGGCTCTTCTTGGCCTGTCTAGCCTTTGCGACTGCGATTGCGTCGGCGGCTTAGGGCCGGGTGGAGGTGGCACCCCAGGCCACTTCTTGCCACATGCACTGCACAAGGGTTGGGACGGGACCTGCGAAGCCCAGCACCAATTGTTGCACCCTTTTCCTTTGCAGACATGATACGGCCGGGACCAGTTACCCTTGCCTTTCGCCATTGACTGGATGAACCGAGTCAGAGGGCTGGCAGCAGCTACTATGGCGCGGTACGAGAAGCTTGGGATTCGNAAGCTTGGGATTCGGAGAGCCTGGGGCCTTGTCGAGAAAGCGTTCCAGGGATCCCAAGGCTGTTACAGCGCTCACTAGCAGCGGCAACCCACCTCAAAAGCAGGGTCTGAGCCGAAAACTTGAGCCAACTACTCCTACTCTCACACCCACTCCCACTCCCGCTCCCTCTCCTACTCCTATTCCTACTCCTTCTGCTGCTACTGCTACTGTTACTTTCACTGCTACCGCTACTGCTACTTCTACTACTACTGAGTTTACTTCTGCTGCTGCTACTGCTACTACTGCTTCTACGAGTGCACCGAGTTGCATCACCATGACAATGTCCTTAAGCTCATCTACCACCTTTGATTGTAGCGCTACAGTAACAAAGGTAGACATGGGATCACCGTTCTTCATGTAGGCGCAGCACATCATCCAGCTCCACAGCTAGCAAAACGGAGACCGGAGCTTACAGAAGCGGCCAAACGGACTGTCGGCAAGCAGTGAGAAGATCAGGAAGGGGATACAGCGTGGGCAAGCTCTGCGAGAGCCACAACACCACACATAAATTTGCCTGTCTAGGACTCCAATGCCAGCACCAGGTACCATATTGGATTGTACTATGCTTTCTACGCCGTGCTTTGCCGAAACGAAAGCAGCTTGGACAAGCCTGGCCCTGGTGTTCGCGTTTTGGTGCCCCCTGTCGCCCGCAACTTGATGTGCAAAGCTCCGATGCCAAGCTCCTACAGCGCCGAAGCTCAGCCAAGCTCCACTCTCAAGCTGATGCTGAGCCGACAGGAGTGGGCGGGCGCTGATCCAGTCGAAGCTGTGTTACCCCTCCTTGCAGCGAGCCGCGACGTCCTGCGCTGCAAGCATCGCAGCCTCAGTGCATCTTCTTGGGTCCTCGTCCTACCCTTTACCCTGCGGAATCGTGAGCCATTTCTGTGCATTTTCACAGATAGCGCCCTCAACCAAGGCATGGACGTACGGCGACGATTCGTCTCGATCAGCCTTCACCTCGACAAATCGATGTCGAGTCAAGGCTGGACTTGCAGGGATTGTCTGGAGACTAAAGATACAAGCGCAATCCACGGCACGAAGGACAGGCAGAACAGCTGTAACAGAGTTTAACAGAGCACACCTGAAGTCACCTGGCATCTCGATAATGCAAATACATGAAAGCACAAACTTTCCCATGGCCGCCTTCATGCCGCCGGTCACCCTCATAATGGTTTCACGCCCAGACAAGTCTGTCACGTGGACGAAGGTGTCCTGTCCGGAACAGCCCGTCAGCTTCTGTGGAGGCAGAGGCGTGGGTCAACTCTCACATGATCCGCTAAGACCCGGTCGTTGAACGAGGCATAGATATGCGCTACGCCGAACACGATCTGGCATCACGAAAAGTCTCGTGCTGCACTCCCAAGGCCGCTGCCACTGTGCAACCAGGCCACCCTTTGCATTTGAGCTGGGGTTTTGCAGAAAACACTTTTCCAATTCATGGATGCCCGCGCGTTTTGGAAGGCAGGTGAAACCGGATGCTAGGTGAAACGACGCACGAGTTGCGGCACAGGACTCAGCGACTCTCGTCATATCATCTCTGATGCTGCGGATGAAAGCTTTCCTGATCCGCCTTTTGCACTCACGGGTCCCCGCGAGTCTGGAGGGATGGCCCTTCTCCTTCACAGCACGACCCTTGGAAATGTGCAAGTCAATGCCACACCCCAAGAAGTCTAATTCGTTCCGGGGGAGCAGTCCTTCCGCGTCAGCTCTCTGCAACAAGCCTACAAAAATGGTATCGAAGATTGCTACGGAGAAGATGAAGAAAATCCAATCGACGTTCTGAGAACCTGACCACCGTGGCATCCCTCTGCGGCTGCTACGGTCCAGCAACCTTCCCAATCAGGCTCCGAGCGCCGAACACTGAAAGGCTTCTGACTGCAACAAGCAAGAGATTGTGTGCTTTGGTTGATAGGCTGCCCTCCTGCAGACCCACACATGGTATGAGAACTGCTTGGTCGACGACAAGACAACAACCGTCTGAAAGTAAGACAGTTTCTTATCTCGGAAAAATATGGAAACAGAACAACCCGAGGTGCCATAAAATGTTCCGAGTCCAAGACCACAGTGATGACATGCGTCGGCCTCGGATAACACACAGGAACCTGGAAAGATGCCCTGCAAAAGGAGGACTTCGGCCGAAACCGTTGGCAATTCCTTGCGGGTGCAGCTGGACTCAGTGTCGGACGGCACCTGCAGTTCCTCATTGACTTTCGAGCCCAAGTACCTGAACCAGAAAAGCACAGCGATGGTTTCAGGCACTGTTCAGAACTGTGCGAATCTGTGGATTGAGAAACCCAATTTCCTGCTGCGGCTGAGGTGCTGATCTAACAGTGCCTTCAGCTCTTCGTTCTGTTTCTGCATTGTGACCTGACACTTGCACTGCCCTACAAAGTCACGGCCTCGTCTTGTTAACAAAACGCAAGCCCCTGAAACTACAGATGCTGGCACAGAGGTAACAAGGGCGCAGACTGCAGAGTCGATGGCCTAGCAGGCACGATCGCGCTACGAGTTGAAACAGCAGTAACCAGTTCCGCACAGTTCAAAGGTTGCCTTGCTTCGCTTTTGCAAAAGGTCGTAGTAACGCTTTAGGAACACGTCCAATGCCTGCGAACCATGCTTGGCGCACCAGTTTCTTGCTCTGGCACATTTTCTATATCTGACGCAACGGATACACTACACAGCGCCTTCCAAACGCGGAAGTTCATGTCTGGGATCACATGGCCTACCGAGCTGGCAGACGGATCAAAGCAAACACAGTTTTCAGTACTCGCACTGAAAGTGCGCTTAGGGCTCTGTGCATGCTTCCACGAAACAATGTGATCCGCCCCAGAATCTGAGGGTTCCGACCCATTCGCTCCCAGAACTTCCTCTCTTCTCGTCGCCGGCGTGCCTGGCAACGCACCAACATAGTTCCGCTTAAAGAAGTGGGACATTCGAGACTTGGCTAGCTGTCGTTCACATGGATGAGATTGCACACGGACAAAAGAATTTTTTTTTGAAACATCTGCGACATGGCGGCGGCCTTGCGATCTGCCTCGCTCTCGCTGCCGAGCTGCTGGGTCCGTGCCTGCAGTTCTCACGGTCCAGAACCCACCTTGATCCCTACCCGGCATACACGTTCGGAGAGTTCTCGTTTTGGACAATATAGAGGCTGAGTCACTCGCCTTTTTCTTCTTATCAGGAGCCACGTCCGCGATCCTCATGTTCTCCTTCTCCTCTTTCAGCAGATGTTAACTACCGCAACTTTCACAACAATTAACATGTACTGGAAGCTGGCATAGTTAAAAGCTCCTCTATGAAATCTTTCAAGAGCTGGAGTACATCATCGGGCTCCACCTCGCATTGCTTTAGCACACGGGATCTCAACATGCGGCAATCGGAAGAGTTGATCTTCACCTAGACTGACAAAGCTCGATGGAGACTCACCCTAGGATTGCAGTCGCACAGACGGCCAAATGGAGCAAGGACGGGGCCATGAGAGCTTCGTCGTCCTCTTCCTGGCCACGATAGAAGACCTGCACCAGCCTGGTGTTGTGATGCAAGCTTTGGAAATACTTCTTGGTGGGACCGGAGCTATTTGCTCTTACGAGATTTGCTTTTGGACGGAATGTTTCGTCACGAATGAAGTGTGACAAGAAATCAGCTTGCACTTGGTTCCCGACAAATCCACGTCCTGCTGCCCTTCCACGCCAATGTACCGAAGAAGAGCATCGATCTGCAGGACCTGTGGCCATCTTGCCAGCCCATCCACTGCAAACACGGCTTCCCTCATCATGTCTGATACGAAACGTACATCTTACATTAACTGCATGCTGGTTCTGCATTAGGCAAACATCAGTACTGTTCCGATCATTTCTGCTGCATGGCAGTGGCTGCGGCTCATGACCAATGAACAGCTGAGCAAACATCTAATCAGAGATCGGTACTTCACGAACATGAAAACGACACTCCGGAGTGTCTTTTAGTCCCGACCTGTCTTGACAGAATAAACTGCTGAAAGTTTAAAGCAGGCTTTAGCTCCCTCGTGATGCACACGACCGAAACCCCCTCATGCAGACAACCCTTGGACTTTTGCGATATCTCCGCAGAATTATTGGTCTTTGGATGGTGTCGGAAAGATGCTGCTCGTTGATGGCCGAATGAACACTGTGACACTGCATTGCATTTTCGGCTAGAAACGCTCAAGAAAGAAAGCAACATGACATGACTCGACGGACTGGCCGCACCATCCGCACCGCATCAGTTTCGGACTTCTCCACGGGGCCCCGGCGTCCCGCTGCTCGGGAGGGAGCTCGGCAAGCTGGTCACGGACCTCTCAAGGAACGACAGAACGACACAACGACACATCCTCTCAGACGCCGTCTTTGCAAGTGGGCCCTGGGTTTTGTCTCTGCAAACTGCGGAAGAGTGAGAAAGCCAGATGGGAGGCACCAAACAAGACACGATAGTCGGACTCTGTAATGGACGCTTAGAACTCTGGCTTTGGTTTGTCCATGATGCCTTTTCTGTATCTTGTGCGGCAGGGAAGGCTCTGTTTTCATGCCTTTCACCAAGTCTCTGTGAGTGGGCAAAAGAACCGCACACTGCTTGTGGTCGATGGGGAACTGCTTGCAAGTGCTTGCTCTCGTCGAGGAACTTCATCCATGTAACTATGTACACGCCGAGCATTCCCAGCAAGAGGTTGTTCTTGAGAGCTTCTGGGGAGCTCAACGCCGCCGCATCCACGGCTCTTGCCGAGCTCGTCTCAGCAATCCCCACGTCAGTGCTCGTACTGGCGGTGGACAGCGCATACACCAGCCTTGTTCGCAAGCCTCTTCCAAATCATGTGGGCCTTCACAGTCGCCATCTGTGGTCAGGTTGCTTTTTCAAGACCAGCGCTACGAAACCACGCAGAGGTGGCAGCAATGTGAGCAGCCAGTAGGCCGTAGCCGCTTGTGGCAAAGACGAAACCTTGGGCAAGGAAAGATAGCCGCAGCTAGCCATGCCAGCGCACTACCGAGCCATCTGCGACCCTTGTTCTATAAAACAACCTGGGCCCTTCATCCAAGAATCTCTCGACTGCCTGTGACGGCGCTGGGTGCCCCAGTGAGGCAGCGGAAACCAAGCTGCCCTTCCTTAGCTGTAGGCTTGCCAGCATCCACACTGGGCATATTTGGTAGAAGGTCCGACTGCCCGCAAGGCGCATACCAGCCACGCAGCCTTTCACAAAACTCGTCGCCGACCGTGAACTGATACCTGAAAGGTATCGCCGCAACTTTGCTGCACATGCTTGGTTTCGACCATCTTGGGCCATGGCTCGATCTGCACAGCCACGCACCCTGCCCGGGCCAGGCGCTGCTCGGCCGCCACCGCCAACGCCGAAGCGACGCCAGAGCCCTATTTTGCGAGTCCAGCGCGTGCGATAAGAACGGCCTGTTCTCAGTCTCAGCTCTCTCCCGACACGGCCTGTGCTGAAGGATCCACGACCTTACAGCTTCAAAGGCCTTTAAATTCGAGACCGGAATCACAAAACGCTTAGCTTACACCAAGGATCCATCAGCCCCCAGTGTCCACAGCCACAACACGTAAATGGCGGCTGTATGGTGGAGGAGCAGCCTCAAGTTTCGCAGAGTCCTCAGCCTAAACCTCAACCCTTCGGCAAACACGACTTCTCCATCAAAGCCGAAGCTCAGCCAACAAGCTGCGAATCGCGGAAGGCCAAATGCAACACTCTGTTGGCACAGCCTGTGTGCACAATTTGTCGGCTGCAGCAAGTGTCCAAGCAAACACTTGACAAAGCCAGGAACCTCCACCATCACCCATGGCCACTCGACTGCGAACATCATGCTCAGAGATTCGCCTATCAAGAACGGACAACACGTGAAGGCAAAACAAAGTGAACAAAGTCACAAGCAGATGCACTTGTAGCTTGTACAGGCAGCGGAGCCTGTAGCCATATGCTCGGTTCACCATACTGGCAATCCTGGGAATCAGTGTCCCATCCTGGAGGTTGCAAATCCAGCCTTACGGGCGCATGTGCCACGCTTTGGAGTTCCGGCCTCCGCTTCTATGTCGCTGGTCGCGATCCGCACCTCCAAGAGCTGCGTTGCCTGACTTTCACCATGGTATGTGCGGTGAACACGAAGACCGAAGACCCGAAAGCCCTCCTGCGCCTCCATCTCCTGAGAGATCGGCTGCTCCAGCCCGGCATTTTCCGCACTCCCCGGGCTCTTGCGTCGCATGGCTGCAACGACCGGCAAAAGCCTATATTCCGTGATGGCCAAAAAAATAAAAAGGAATTAGTATGATGAAATCATGGTGTCCTTCAGTTCCAAGCTAGTTTGACCTGCGTGTCGATGGTGCATGGAACAGCCAGCAAGCCTGTAGCAAAAGCCAATCCCAGCAAAAGAACACAACTCCGGCCTTCATGTCGAGCAGAAACTGGGTTTCCTCTTTTATGAGATCCAATACCTCGGGCAGGAAGACTGTCAATGAATGGCAAAAGGATGGAGAGAGAGCATACATGCTTCCGCGGCATGAACACGAACTTACGAGCCCAACCTTCTTGACTTTCGTTGCAGAAAACTTCCCGGAGTCTGACTGCCCCATTTCGGCCGACCTCTGAGATGTCTCACGGCTCACACCCCAGCAACGTTTTGTGTAACTGTCCGACAAGTTTGAGCACGAGGCTCCAGAGCCGTGCTCTTACCGGTTGTCGTGCCCGACTCCGAGAAAGTGTCCAACTCCTGACACGAGAATGATCAAATGCTGAGCCCTTCTCGCCTGCACAAAATGTTGACTCTCGCAGCGGGGTCCTGCTGTAGCAGCTCCTCCTTTGGAGGGACCCACTCGTGGCCCAGCCTGGCCAGCAGTGGCCGTGCTTGTCGTGTCCGTGGTCTCTCGCCAAGGAAATTTGTCGGCGTGACTGCTGTTCATGAAGAAGCCGATCTGCCTCGAGGACCTAACAAAGAGCGACAGGGCCGCAGCTTGTCTGAGGCTTAGGAATTTCATCGCTGCTCCGGCCTTGGTCATGAGACCTCGCACCTCGGCCTCGTTCATCTCCCAAACCTCAACAGCGTCTCCACGTCTCCATCCGACGGCGTCACACGGAGTCACCAGCTTTGCACCCGGCCTCTCTGAACTTCTTCTCGTCGGCCTGCTCGAAGTGTTGAAACTTCTCCTGCAGGTCCTGTCACACTGCAAAGGTTGCTGCTAGTAAAACGGATGTCAGGTGCCAAGATCGCTGAGTCCTGAAGATCGATGTGTAAGCTCCAAACAGTGAAGGCAAGTTGCAAAACACTAAGGTGACCATAGTTGGGTGCACCAGGTCCATCAAATCTGGCAACTGCGAGCGAACTTGGGCCATCCTTGAACTGTTTCGTCAGGCGCTTGTACTCTTCTGTGAGCTCGTGATTGTGAGTCTTGTACCTGAAATCGCATCATCGAGTCAAGAAGCTGATGGTGTCCCTTGGTGCACATGGTCCGGTTTCAAGATGCATGAGGCACTTCTGGTCCAAGGTGTTGTACCGACCCATCAAGGTATTCCTGACGGGTGACACGGTCCAGCCAGCACGGCTCTCCCGACCAGCCCCCAATGTGCACGATGTGCAGGCCATCTTGCTTGGTCTCTGGCAGAGTCTCCCGAAGTCGATTCAAGCGGTTTTTGTACGAAGACCTTTGAAGAACATTTGCGTCGATGCTTGGGTCTTAGGAAGTTTTCAAGTCCAGCCAACCAAAAATGGCCCTTTAAAGGAGGCCCATGTGGTGCCAGCAACAGAACCAGCACATCGTCTCGGAAGCTGGATAAACTCGGATAAACACAACTCACCGGCTGCAATTTGATCCCTCGTTAGGATGCGCAGGATGACAAAACAAACTGACACTGCAAGAGGACACAAGGATTCAACGGACTGGCACTCACGAGAACCTGACTGGATGGCAGTATGCTCCTTGTTCCGTTCAGAAAGAACCTGGCGAGAAGGAAACAGCCGACATGTATGCATGAGTCAAATTTTGATGCCTGGAGGTTGTACTCCAGCTTCTCCTGCATGACCGAAGACATAATGTCTACTACGAGACAATATCTGCAGTCTGCACTGTTTTCGCTTGCTGCGCACAAATCACCAGCGACTGCCTTGTAAAAACCTTGGATCGTGGACATTACAAAATGCTTGCACCCCAAGCTTTGGCTCACAACCACAGCAACCTGTCAGCCAACCTCATCCGCTTAAAGCAACGCAAATCTTCGAGACGGACCAGTTGAAACCAAAGATGAATATGGACAGCTTGGTACACGCCCTTGCATGGCATGAGTTGGAAGGACAACAGGCAGAAGTGAAACACTGTACACCGCATATGTGCAAATCCTTGTTGAGGAGGTATGTTGCAACCATCTTCTCCAAGTGCTGCTCCAGTTCCTTTGCATGTGTGATCTCACCACATGCTGCCAAGGCAACAAGAAAGACCAGCCAGCTTTGCCTGAATACCCTTTTCCAGTGCAATTTTACCTGCAGTGACACAAATCACTCCTGTGCTGGAAACTGCTTGAATTTCCAGGAGTTAATACGGTGTCGGCAGAGCCTCCTATTGCAACACCGGCCTGAAGCGTATGCTGAGGGACGTACACTTATTGTATCCGTCGGCATTGTCCGTTCTGAGCTCTTCTATTTGCTGCTGGAATCCTCTTTCGCGCTCCTTCCGGCAAGCCAGGAATGACCATGATCACTACCTGGAGCAGTCGACACTTGCGATCTGCCTGCCGTCTTTCGAGGAATTCATTCTCCTCCATTTGTCTCCTCTTCTCAAACAGTGCCTGACGAAAACTCGTGTTCAGGCTTCTCATATGAGCGCAGCAGCTCGAAACGCGACTGCTCTTCGATAGTTTTCATGACTTTCGCAGAGAGGGGTGCCTCTGCGTGAGGGCACTGCCCGGGCCGAAAGGCTCGTCACATATAAGCATATAACTTGACACTAGCACTCATGTACATCTTGACAGCGTCGCAAATCCACGCTATTTGTTGACATGTGGCAAGGACAACAGCCGCCGTTAGTGCCAGTTTGAGGGCCTCTATTTCTGCTTTATTCTTCTGCAGCATCTCTTTTCGCTCATCCTCAAACGCTTGTTCGATATCTTCCAGCCTGATGGGAGTCAAGCAACCGCGAAACATGCATGCTATTGCATCTTGCACAATGCAAAAGAGTCGTGCACTGAAACGCTATGCTACAAGGGCCATGAGGGTCGGGCTCTTTCTCGTAATGTTGTCTGAGTGCGTGATACTGCTCCCGCATCTTCGAGATGAGGGTAGTGATGTCCACACTCTGCCTCAGCAGCGGCTGGAAAGGGCCTTTGGGATAAGTGGTCGCCAGGAACTGTGAACACACATGCTCTGCCAGCATTTGCTTTCGCACCAGCACGACTAAACTTAATCCTGCAGGTCTCAGGGCTGCGCTGCTTGAGCATCTTGATGTACTCCTCATCCTTGTTTTTTAACTCGGCCTTGAAGTCGTCTATCCGCCTATCTTTGGACCTGAGTCCGACAGTAGCGTCCAATTCAGAAGATGTTCGACGAACATTTGCTGCTGGTGGTAAAACAACACATCCGTGTGATTCATGCATTTTGGTGTCTTCTTCGCAATGTGTGCGCAAATCACAATCCTGAGAGGACGGCTTGATGATGTCTCCGCATGCAATCTTCTGAAACTGAAGCTGGTCGTTCAGTTCCTGTGCACGGGTTCAATTGGCTTGGCTATCGCCCGGTCTGCCTTTGACAACAGCATCAACTGCTCACTGATGCAAGCCTGCGGAATGTCCATGTTTAGAAGGTCGGCCTGAAGTCAAAGCATCTGCAAGGTGCCATGCCCTCAAACCACAGCTTCTGTGATTGCCACTGAGATCTCGCAAGAACATGATATTCTGCTCCGCTCTTCCGAGACAAGGGCCCACTTCATTTCAATAGCTGCATTTTTGCGTCCGCTGGTCACGGCTTCGATCTGCAGGGCCTTAGGACATACCATGCCGAAAGCAAGATGAATCAAGGTTGCGCTGATGTCCTACCACACGAAACAATCTCGACGCTGGCATCATAGCCCGCAGCCTCGTATCTGTCTAATCGGTTGTTCTCTTCGACGATACGACGCTGGTTCTCCTGCAGCAAACACGCCGGCTTAAGTCCAAGCTTTGCATGAGCACTGCCTAAGCCTACACGCTCTTGCCAGCTGTGGTATTTGTTGATGCTACCTCGGCAATGGCATGGGGATCATAGCTAGGTGCTGGACAAACAAGCCCAGAAGGATTGCTCCTGATCGTCGAAACGTACACGGATGCTGGTCAACCTTCGTCACAACATGGACTAACTGGAAGAAGGTCGTAGTCTCGGCACTAGCACTTGCGAAAGAGGAGGACGCCAGGACAGGAACGAACCAACCTAGACTGAGTGGACTGCTCTTCCCAAGTTTCTGTTCGGAAGCGCTCGAGTTCGGCCACCGATTTCTAAGTCAAAGCCAGCAGTACAATTCACACCAATGTTGTTTGATGACACTGCTGCCACAGTAACAGGCTTGTTGCCGCGGTAAGCGCCAGACAGCATACTGCTCTTTGCCGAGTGAAACCTGCTCTGCTGTGTCGTCCTTCTTGGTCTTCTTACCTTCCGCCTCCTCCTGGCGATTGGACCATCCCAGCCAGCAGCTGACAAACATGCACAGCCTTAATGAAGGGGAAGCGACTCTGTTGGTCCCTCGGATCCCAGCCTTGTCCTGCTTGAGCTTGGCCTCACACCAACCGTAAACGTGACACTACCACCCGCAACAAATAATGTACTTGGAGATCCCCACCGGTCAATGGATCCCCAAGTACAATATCTAAGCTGGAATGTCCCACGGAAAGTGAATGTACCGGGATCCCTACCCATAGGACCAGCCGGAAATGTATTTCGGACTTTCAGACATCCAGGTGGGTGACGAGTGGTCGTGACGTTGTTGATTTAAAACATGAAAGACCCAAAGTATTTGGCTTAATGGATATCTGAACTTCTTTTGTCGAGCACGAAACTGGCTGCGGACCGCGGTCCTCAAGCTCCCGATATTTATGTCGTCAGGGAGGCAGGATCACTCTAATGCCAAGTCTGTCCGCTGAGGACTATTATGCTACTGGCATGCAAACTGTTCTGCAAGCCTCCGCTCGTTGTCGCCTGGCGGCAATACGCTCATCAGAGCCTCGGCGAATTTTGATTCTGGCAAATGAGGTACATGCTGTGTACGCAACATGCAAACAGATGCTCAGATCGCGACTGCCAAGATTCGATATTTCCAAGGTGTTCATTGAAGTAGACATTGCACGTCGCCCAGACCTTGCCAACAAAACATTGCAGGTCAGGTCGGGAGACCACTCCAAGCTACTCCGCTTGGCCTCGTAAACGAAGGATCCGGGCAACTGCTTGGAAAAACCCACCCGCTTGAACCCATGGCATGGTCGGATTGAGTGATCCTTCATCGAAGACTCTGACAAACGCTGCAAAAGCCTGCAGGCAACGACATGCGAGCGGACCTCTCCCTCCCGGACCTGTGGGCCCAAGGAGACCGCTTCAACTTGCTGTCTCGCCTGCAAGAACACGTCCAGGAACTGAAGTATGATGCATCTTTTGAGAACTGAATTATGTTATGTCTCGATCCCGAAAAACGCGTGTTCGCAAACAGAGCAAATGAACCTTCGGAGGCATGATGGTGGATCTACGTGCTCCCTTCAGCCGAAACGGCGAACGTCATCGAAACCCGGTGCTCGTGCAAAACAAACATAACAGAATGAATATCCGTGTGGCAACCTCAACCGAACCCCAAGTTTCATTCTTCAGAATAAAACCGAGCAGAAAGCCGGCAACTGCCGCGATGCCATGAGCTTAAAACAGTAGCTGTCAAGGGTTGGACTGGGGCAATACCCATGCTACAACTTCAGGCTGCAACGTGCTCGCATAAGCTCATTACGAAACTTGAATGTTAATCGGACATTCGTGACATGCATCCACTCAAGCCAAATTGTGTACGCGAGCAACACCTACATTCTGCTGAACCTTTTGCCATGCCGCGCATTGTTGCTCAACGAAAACGCTCCCAGCATCGCCGGAGGTTTGAACAAAACGCTGACGATTCTGTTCGGTTCCTGTCCGGCAGTTCCGCATTCGCTGATGCAACCTGATGAACACGGCACCAGCTTCCAAAGAACTACATCTTTCGAAATTTCAATAGTCTGCCAAATTGTCGGAAACTTCACCTTGCAGAAAGATCAAACAGCTTGTCTGCAAAAATCCAAATGGCTTGCCCACAAGTCACACCTAGAAAGCAACGAAACTTATTGGTTTTCATTCGTTCAGCTAGATTGATTGTCTGTTGCTTAGACAGCTTTGGTAATGGCCAGAAAGACCAGAATTTAAATTTAACATCTGGCTACTGTCGCAGAACCTTACATAATTTATTGCAAGGCTGCGGAGGATCGCTCGTTGTGGTGGTCCGTTCGAAAAAGTTTGTTTTCTTATTTGGACAGCTGCAGTTTACAGTTTACGTAAGATAATTTTGTGTTTGTCAATCCAAGCATAAAGCTGCCACTTGCAAGTGTTAGTGTTGTCTGCTTTTGTTTACACTCGTTCTTTATGCTTTGTCCGTGATACCTTCGATTCGAACCAGCACAACGCATTTAGAATTGGTCGGGGGTGTAAATTTAGTCCCATTGGATCTATCAGGTACAGCGCTAGTGCGATGGTGGATTTCGACCTTGAATCTAGCAATCTAGCAGCTAGCAAGCTCAAGCCCCACCTCGACTGGCCCAAACGTCTTCATAGGCAACATCCGGACTCCAGCGGACTCCAGCGCCTGCACGGCGTCTCGAATCGCCTGGTCGTGAAGATAAACGCTATGCTTTGCAGTCTCCCAATCGTTTTTGGAATCCGACTGTCACCTGCGCAGCCATGCGAAGTTCTGTCTGCCGCGTCAACTTTGGAGAGGGTTGTCCAACCACAAGTTTCGAAACCTGTCCGAGGCCGCTGCTTGACAAAAAAAACTCCGAAATCCTGTCTTGAGACTCCGAGACAGGGGTCTACACAGCCCTATAACAAATCATTGACTTCTGCAACTCAAAAGAGCCAGACGACAACACACTCGCAGGTTAGTCTGTCTAGACAGGAGGATGGGCCCCGCCCCCTTTGACAAAGGGGGGCTTAAGCCCCCCTTAAAGCCCCCTTAAAGCCACCTTAAAGCCCCCTTTAAAGGGGTCTCCTTAAAGGGGGGGGGGCAAAGGGTCGAAGCCCTTAAGCCCCCCCTGAAGCCCCCCTTTAAGCCCCCCTTTAAGCCCCCCTTAAGCCCCCCCTGAAGCCCCCTTGAAGCCCCCTTTAAGCCCCCTTGAAGCCTCNCTCCTTTTTCAAGCCGCAAAGAAATGAACAAAAACGTGCTCACCACCCCACAAGAAGGAGAAAGCCACACGAAGACGCTCTAGGGTGGTTAAAAACGAAGAAAATAAAATTCATCCTTGAAGCCCCCCCTCAAGCCCCCTTTAAGCCTCCCTTTAAGCCCCCCTGACGCCTCCTTTAAAACCCCCTTTTAGCTTCTCTTCAAAGCTCCCTTGAAGCCGCCGTAAAGACATGAACAAAAACGTGCTTACCACCCCACAAGCAGGAGAAAGCCACACGAAAACGGTTTCGGGGGTTAAAAACGAAGAAAATAAAATTCGTTCCTTGAAGTCCTCCTTGAAGCTCCCCATCACAGGCACAAACACTATTCTGATTGCTGAAACGTCGCATGGAATAGGATGGAGTGGCTGCGTAAGAAAAAAAGAGAAACGATACTCACATTTTGAGTTGAGAATTCAAAAACAAGACGGAATTCAGACCCGTTTTTCGAACACGTCCGTTTCAAATCAAGTGAGAACTTGCTGCATTCTACCAAGCACAGCGCCAACAGAAGGTCTCGTGGTTGCACAAGTGTTTCAAAGGTCTTGGTGGAGCTGTGAAATCGGCAGCCGAAAACTGTAGCAGTTTCCTACAAATTTGTTACTCCATGGGATGTTTTAGTAACCTTTCAGCAACTCCGCAACAGCAACTCGAAATCTGTGCCGTATTACAGCAAAACCGTGTGACAGCGGGCCGGACTGGAATGTGCCAGCCCAGGAATATGATAGTCGCACTTTGGGATACGATGTTTCAAACGCAGGTGTTGAAAACCGTGATAGTTACCACTTTCAAACACGAACCTGCAAAAGGAAAACACAAAAATTGCAAACGTCAAAAACCTACAAAATTCGAATTTTCTTTCTTCCAACATTCCCTTCTGGATCCGCGTTTTTGGCAATCTAAAAGGTCCCTCCACGAGGAATGTGCTCCATCCACGGCGAACGGTGTGACCGTAGCACTTCTCGAATTGAAATGTCTTCGAAGCTCCAAAACGTCTGCCACTACTCTCTGCTGTTGAGATTTTGTTGCCAACCGCGCATCCTCCGTCCGTCGCACAATATTTCACGGGCCCATTTTTGGGCCGCATTTTGGTGTCCATTTTTCGGCCCCAAACTAGGGCAACCAGCTTAATGAAACATGGCAAGGCATGCTCCTTCGGCTTGAGCTTTGCTTTACGAAGGCTTTTTGACTGCACTTGAAACAGTGCACAACTATGCGAGAATACGTCAACTCCACAGGAGAATGTTAGTGCCCCCGAAAGCTCTTGCACAATGAAGAAGCAAGAAAGCCGAAGTCCAAAGAAACTTCAACACTTGAACGGCATGCACATTATGTTTACTGTGGGCGGCTGCAGAGAACTTGGTGTCAAAATCTCACATAATGCAGCAACAATCGCATAGTCACCTCGTAACGTGCGCATTCACTCACGCCTTCGGCAATTGTGCCATACTGGAAGGTCCAGAAAACGGGCTCCGCTTTTTTCGAATGCAGGTTTTTGACGAATGTTGAATCTTTCACAGTTTCTCTCCCATTTACGCAGCGAACATGTCAGCTTGAGCTTCTGCAGGATTCAGAGACAACGACAGCAACAATGTTGCGCAGCTATGCAGTTGATCAAAACGAAGCAAGATGGGCGGAGCATGTTCGCTTGGTTTTGGCACGGTGAAAGCCACGATCCTCGCAACAGTTGTCATCTTAGCCGCGGTCTGTGCGTGGATCAGGTGTATTTCCCGGACTCCGTGCATAGGTTTGGTGGGATCAACAATTGCTGATGCTCCATGCCCCAGCCTGCTGTGCCAAAGCTACGATCGTATTGGCTGCTCAAATGAGTCTGGCTGGGACGGTCTGTCTGCGATGTGACGTTGGTGGGTGAGCTTTGCAGAAGGTCCGTTTCAGTGAACAGCGCAGCGTGGCCGCCTTGCGTGTTTTCGCGCCGCAGATCTGTTCCTTGTGAGTTCCTGTGATGAGCCCGTAACAGCCAAGTTGCTTGTCATGAAGTGATGTTGGCGGGCATTGGTGCACATCATGCCGCAGAGTCTTCAGCGGTTTCAATGATCTGGGCTCCAGAAGCTGGTGCACGGGAACATGCCTAAAATGTAGGAGAGCCGAGAGGGCCTCCCCTGANGCGGGCATTGGTGCACATCATGCCGCAGAGTCTTCAGCGGTTTCAATGATCTGGGCTCCAGAAGCTGGTGCACGGGAACATGCCTAAAATGTAGGAGAGCCGAGAGGGCCTCCCCTGAACTCGTTACTCCATCCGTCCGTCCCTGCTTCATGCAGTGCTTTAGGATGTGGTGAACGAGCTAGTATTTGCGAGGAATTTGCCGCACCTTCTGACAGAGTCGCGCGGAGTAGTGGGGCACGGAGTAGCTGAAACTGTAGCAGTTGCTACGAATTCGTTATTCCATGGGACGTTTTAGTAAAGCAGAATAGAAAGAGCTGGTATAGTTTGAAGCAAGTCAAAACGTCTCAGCGACCCTGCAGGAGGGTTTAGGATAACAGCAACCCGCGTGCTTTTAGTCTAAACCGCCCAAGATCATCCATTCCACATCTGCTGCTTGTCACTTGGGTCCAAGTCAACCAAAACCACGTTTGTCTTTACGCCACCCCAGATGCACGTACCGAGCGTTGATTTTCCAAACCACTCCAGAGGAGCGTACCGAAAAATGACTTGCCGAACTCTCTCCTTAAACCTTAAGCCCTGAGTTCGTCNGCACGTACCGAGCGTTGATTTTCCAAACCACTCCAGAGGAGCGTACCGAAAAATGACTTGCCGAACTCTCTCCTTAAACCTTAAGCCCTGAGTTCGTCAGTTCTCGCAAGCCAAACCTTTTCGAGCTAACCCTATACTCTGAACCAGGCTAAGCATGGCTCCAAAAACAAATATCAGTTGGATGACTCCATCGGAAACACTCCTACGACTGGGTCTTGGCGGGTTTGGGGATGTGAAATNAAAACAAATATCAGTTGGATGACTCCATCGGAAACACTCCTACGACTGGGTCTTGGCGGGTTTGGGGATGTGAAATGGGCTTGGGGTGGCGGCTGGTGTCTTCCCGTATTTTTTTCCGAGTTTCGTCTTCTCTTGGACCCTGTTTCGACATTGAGCTTTTGTCCGATTTGACGGCCCCATTTTCGAAACCGAAAAACTCTTCGAAAACCTGTGCACCACAAGGGGCCTCCCCTGTCGGTTCTGGTTACCCAGATTTGTTTTTTCAAAAAAAATTGGTTCGACCATTCAAATTTTCGAGGTGGAGCCAGATTCTTTCCAAAAACAGCAAACTTTGTCCTTGGCTGACATTGGCTTCTCCGTTGTTTTGGACACCAGAAAGGCACACACTGGGACTAAAAGAAAGCCTGGCTTCCAATCTGAGCTGATAGACACACCAAACGCCGGAAGAGCACCTATCCACAGGCACCATTCGCCTTGTGTTCCATGCCGAGGATGCTCCTAAAAGCGAGCCAGTATCTTTTGTGCTTTTTGCTACTGATGCTCACGCTGCAACTTTTGTGAAGTTCAGCGGCCGAAAAGAGAGCAGAGAGCCACTTCCATTTGCGTTTAGAAGTCTGAAAAGAGCCCAAACTGTAATATCTCCACTGTGATGTCATCTCGCACACCGCGCTACCTTCAGCGCAACGTTGCGAAACTCTTGCGTGGGCTCTTCACTGAGATCTTGTGCCGCCATGCGCCACGTGATGACTCAAGAAAGGTTGTGGGTGGCTTTGGATCGCGTCATTATTTTTGATGAGTAGAGGTAGAGTCTGACAGTCGTTGGAGAACTCCAAACCGATTTTGCGTGCTTCTGTTGGAACACACATTGGAAAGCCCCCTGAAGCTCCCTTGAAGCCAGCTCTTGAACCTTCTAAGCCTTCTTCGAAGCCCTTCAGGCCCTTCGAAGCCCTTTCAAGCCTCCTTTCGCCTCCTCCCCGTTCAAACTCTCCATTTGCGCCCTTCAAGTCTCAAGGACTTGGACCATCCCTTTCAGTTAACCAGCTCCAAATGACAAATAACTTGCATCAATTCCAAAACTCAGCAGAACGATTCAAGGCTTCCAGATTTGCACGTTGCTATTGCTTCTTTTGCTTTGCTTTATGGTCTTCTGAGTTGCACTGTAAGCAAAGCGATGCTGATTCTGGTTTGCAAGTGTTTTGTCAGATTCGAAGCATCAGATGAATCTTCCATTGAATACAGTGTGCTATCTGGCCACCTGCGCGTAGGTGCGTCAAGCTATTGTTTCGTCGTTTGTCCATGGCTTCAGATGTACGTCAGTCGAAGTTGTGCACTGCGTAATAGTGATGAGCCAGTGAACTGCATAGCAGAGCTCAAATGGAGCTTGAGTGCATTGAACGGTCCAGTTCAGCTGTTGTTGAAAAGGAGGACCGACAAAGCAAATTTGTATTTTTCGAAGCGTTAAAAAAGTTAGAAAGGCGGTGTGTTGGAGTTTGCAACCTTTTAGGTCCCAGGACGCTTGCACTCAGGTGTTTCACGATTGACTTGCCACACACCTTCAAACGTTTTCGCCAATTGCATGTCCTATTGCTTGAAAATCCATTGTTGGCACTCATGAAACCTAAAACTCACCATACGAACTCGAACGTTGTGTTTTTTGTGGTTCACAGCAAGCCAACAAACTGTATGCAGACTAGACTCCCTCTGCGCAAACAGCAACGAAGCACACACAAAGTCCGGTTTTCAGCGAATGCTGCCTGCTGCCATTGCAAGAGGCCGGTGTGCAAGCTGATTCTGGCTCCTGTCATGAAGAGGTTTGGTTTGCGCGAATGCCGTTGGTTTTTCAGGCCAACGCAAGAAGATCCAAACGAAGCGGTTGAAAAGCAACATTTGCATAAGTCACACGGCTTTGGTTGGACACCTGTACGATGTCTTGTGGCCGTGCCGAGCCATGCCGGGTGTGGTGCTGATTCCGCGTGGACCTGGCCCTGTAAATGCTTTGGGCTTTACTGCACCTGGCTTTTGCAAAAGTTTTGACTGCGCAGTGTGAAAGTACGTTTGTGCGAAGGACATGTGGTCGTGGTCGTCGTCGTCGTCGCTGTGTTTTGTCGTCATCCTGGGCTTGCAAGCTTGCAGCGTTTACAACGAGAGAAAGAGAGAGAGATAGAGAGAGTAGAGCACACTCAGCTTTCACACTCCATCCAAAGCCCCCACAAACATCGGGGGGGCCTGCAAGGCCGAGGGGGTTTGACAGCCCCTCATGCCCCGGGGAAGAAGAGAGAGACAGAGACGACAGAGACACAGACAGCGACAGGGACTTGGCAAGATGGGGATAGAGACAGAGACGCAGACACAGAAGACATCGCACTACCAGAACTTGGCAGCTTTTGATGAGGTGCTGCGGCCGCGGATCCGCTCGCCCTCACGCCGAGCCAGGGAGTCTGAGAATGGTGAAAATGCAGACGAGAGACGGCCGAAACGGCGAAGACACAACAAGCCCCACAAGGACAGCGTCCGATTCTTCGAATTGAACCTAGCTTGGGCCACCTCCGTTTAGTGCCACCCAGCTGCAGGACAGTGGCACAGAACGAGCCACTTGGCTTGCACGAAAGCGGAGCAGGAGTCTGGCGTGAGGCACTATTTGCTCAATCTTTTGGCGAGCATGTAAACAGTTTGTTGAAGGGGGAATCGTTTGCTTCGCATTGCAATCTTGAGGGATCCTTGCGTTTTCTTCGTCAGACATGCTGCCGAGGTCCGCAAGCGGGTTCGCCAACCGAGCAGTGAGGCTAGTGAGGCCGGCAAGCAGAACAAGCACTGCGCTGTCACTGCAGTGAGAAGATTTCAGATATGTCAGACGTACCACAAGATTCCCAAACTTCGTTCGGAGCACGGAAATCTCACTCGACCGTGGCAAGACGACCTTATGCACCGAAAATACGTACGGCAATGTGGCTGGAGCACGATTGAAAACTTCAGAAAGTTTCAATAATAACCTTCCTGATCATCGGATGCCGAATCTCCGGCCGCGTAGTGTGGCCTTGCTTCATAGAGTGGGGAAGCACCACAGTGAAGGATTTTACCGCGATCAAAGTCGAAAGTGTGCACATGGGCACCTGGGGAGCCGCGGAAAGGCCATGCATGCCTACCGGACTCTCGGGGCCTCAGCAACCTTCCCTGTATATTGATATGCCATGCTGGGAACCGCATTGTTTGTGAGGGTGTTGGAGGAGGGAGTCTGACCTGCGACAGGAGCACCCGCACATGTCGCCCCGCTCTCGCTCGCGCAGCGTTGCAGACACGGCGGGGACGGAAGAGGACAGCGGCCACCAGGCGAGAGCTGAGCAGTGCGGAGTAGTCAGAACCTCGCTCTGCAGACTGCGGTTACCCAACAGGAAGCACACAGGCCTCTTCGACGAAGACGTCGCAAGGTGCCGAAGGAGCGCCATTTCAAGAAAGGGTTAGCTAGAAGAACCAGACAGACTTTCGCCTGCAAGTTGTGCTTGTGGTGCAGTATTGCCTCTTCACTTCCGACATTGTCTTGCCACAGAGATGTGGGTTCTCCGGCATACTTAGCTCAAGAGCTCATTGCCGGCCTTCATGTTGTTGTTTCAACCAAGTGATGCGAGATATGGCCTTCAAAGGGTGCCGTCCTGCGAAATCACTATTGACGGATGTTGAATTCAGCTCCGGTGAGACTGCTGCTTTTATCGCAGTTAAGCTGCTTCCGGTATCTTCTGGTCCAAGCCAGTACCGTGCCTGTTTTCACCGGTTGTACCTGTGTCTTGTCGCATCCGGGTGTCCGCGCAGAGGTAGCTCTCTGGAAACGGCTGGTCGCTGAAAGCCTGAGGAACCCTTCGTTCGAGGGCTGACCTGCATCATGATTCTCCTATTCTGGATTGGGTGGGTATTAGAAGCCTTGCATGCTGCTAGTGAGTCGCCACATCTTGAACCCCACAGAAGCGCCGTGGGGCTCTGCGGCAAAGCGCCATGCGTCCTCGTCTGCATGCAGGGAAGCCCAGAAGAAGAGATTTTAGACACATACTGATAGTTTGGTAGGCATTGTCACGACATGTTTTAACAGGTTTGCGCGTTCAGCAGACTCACGGCTCATGATTTGGAGCACGTTAGATGGCAATGAAATTCTGAGGTCTCTGCACGCGTTCGTGGGTTGCAGGAGGATTATGACTCGGAGCTTCTGTGCCTCGTACTGCCTTGAGACGCAAGGGAGTTGATGGGTAGTGTGGTTCGAAGCTTCAGTCGTTTCGCAGCTTGGATGCTACTTGAGTATAAGTTTCTTTCTGAGACGACAGCCGTGTGGCCCTGCATGAAGAGATGTACAGGCAGCCATACTCAGATCAGGCGCCGAGATGCTAACTTGTAATTGGCAACACTGCTTAGCTATGTTCTAATTGATCAGCGAGCTTCCGGCAGCACTAAGGAGCAAGCGCTTCCTCACCAGGCAAACGAAGGACAGGCCAAACAGTCCCAAAGCACAGGACGGGACAGACGATGAAGATGCTGAAGCAAGTCTCTTGCTCGTGCGTGTACACTTGTCAGGTTCCGGATCCACCGCCAGAGGGTGCTTGTGCCGAGGAGCCAAGGCTAGAATATGTCTCGCTTCCCTGTCAGCCTTTCACTTGAAGCAGCCTGTCCTGCCAGGCCTGTCGCTGAGCAAGTCGCAGAACAGCCGGAGGCTGACTTGAAGCAGGCGATCTCTGGAGGCGCCCACACCGGTGCCGATTTGCTCCAGGAGACCGGTTGGTCAGCAAGCCGCTCGGCCCCAGACTAAACGTTTCTGCAGTTGTCGGTGTTCAGAATGTGGTCCCCAAAAAGTGCTTCGTTGCCAGGTCATGGTTATGCGATGGCGGAGTGTTTCGAGTCGGCAGCGCTGCCGACATCTGTCCCCGTGATGGAAGCCGCAAGCACTACACTTGGTGCTGTAGCTACGACGGCTCTGCACTTGGAGGAGCCCTGGTTCGATGAAGCAGGTCATCCAAAGTTTCAAATCGAAAGCACATTCGAACCATGTTCTTTGCATTCAGACTGAAGGAACCATTGCAGACAGATGCCCCAAAGGTGACGACCTCAGACCGGGGGTAGCTCCTCAGGGTGATCCAGGACCTCACTGCGATGACCGTACCCCACATTCTCAATGATCCTCAATGTTGTCTGACTTCGCTAGGGTCCGCTAGAGGTTAGTGAGGGATCAGGGGCTTCCGGCCCGAGGCATTGCGAGAAGCACTTTATTACTTGGTGAGGCACATGGCAGAGAGCCTCTCATAGGAACCGATGTTGCTACTGCCCGCATCTCAAAACTTGAGGTTTCTGCAGCGCCCAGGCGCTTTCGGCGGAGCTGCCCTCAGCAAAGAAGGACATCACAGCTTCAAGGTGGCACGTGACCGGTGTCATGTTGTGTTCTTTGCGGAGTTGAGGCCTCGCTGGTGGCGGCCCCAACGGGCAGTGGTGCCCGCAGCCATACTCCAGCTTCAGGCGATGAGCAAATGATGAGAGGGGTTGGGTAGCGTGCAGTCAGAAGACCTTTGAGTCACAGAGGTGAGAGGTGACGGGGTTGAATAATACGACATTGTGAGCCGATGCGTCCATGCAGGAGCTCTGCAGCGAAATGAAGGCACCGCTGAAGAACTACATGTTTTGATGCATGCATCTGCTTTGCAGTGGACAATTCCGTGTGATCGATGTTGTTTTGCAGGTTTCATCTCTCGCTCCCCACGAGTTTCGCCCCCGCGAGGCGGAACGCCGAGCGCTCTGCAAGGCTTCACGTGCCGAGAAGGACAGCGACGAAGAACATGCTCGAGAGAGAACTGCTCCAACTTTGGCAACCTTCGGCCCCGCAGCAGCAAGGATGGCCGTGGTGCTGCCGCAGAGCTGCGACAGTTGTTGCAGAAGCCGGGGGGCTTGGGCAGCTGGAGTTGAGAGGGTTTCGGGTTCAGCTTGTTTGAACCGTATGTCATGTAGGCAGATTCTCAAATTTTGTTTCAGATTCTTGAGGCCTCGTGCGAGCATGCACGTGCACGCTCAATTTGCTTGCAAGTTGCCTTGACTGGATCATGTCCTTGTCCCAAGGTGCGGGCACGACCTGGAGACACGTGCCGCGGCTGCATGCGGCTGCATTTTTCCAGTGCCACTGCTTCCACGGCACTGCTACCACTCCTGCGGCTCCTCCTGCTGCTCCTGCTGCTGCTGCTCAGAGGCTTCGACTCGCTGGCAGCACGCTTCAATGCGAATTGTCAGGCGGGCGGATGTTCATTTGAAGGGCGAACCAGTGCAAAGACAACTGCGTCAATCAAGCTACAATGACGTTCATCACAACTGTGGTTCCGAACGGAGTGGAATTGAATGGAGCATTACTTGCTTTATCTCAAACGGCTATCTTCATGCCGTTGCCAGGAGCGGAAGGTGCGGAACTCAGGATCTCGACATATCTCGACTTGTTGACGATGTAGTCTGAGCGTTGCTTTTGAGACCTCTTGTTTTGCATTTCCATGCCGCTCAGGTATTGACAATGCAACATCAAGAGCTTCAGCTGGCCTACGTGCCTGAGCAAGGTTTGGAGTTGCTGGATGTTGTTCGGGTGGCATGGTTTGCTTTCGCAAACGCAGGGTCGGATTGACACATTCCGGGCATAGTCAGCACATTGAACTACAGGCGAAGCTTCTGGCCGGGCCGGAATGGAAGCCTCGCAGGGGTGCCCTGAGGCACAAAGTCCGGAAGTTGCGGCTGTTCAGCCTCCCCCGTGCATTGTCACTCGCGAGGCCACCGTCGACCGTGCACTCCCAAAGTTGGGGTGCAGGCCTGTAGAGTTCTGGGTTCAGATACGGCATCCGTACTTTGCAGAAGTTCGTTTGACTTTTGGGCCGTGAGATGAAGTGTCTTCCGCTTGCAGCTTTTGAAGTTACAAGTTGCAGATGTGGGAATGGAATGTGCGCATGTTTGCGGAGCAATGAAAGCCAGGTTGGGCCGAAGCAGCCGTGGCACATGCTTCGCACTCGTTTTCAGTTTGTGTTTCTCTTGCCGAGGTGAGGACTCGAACCCCGAGTCAGACGACGACGTCATCGTTCAGGAGGTAAGTGATGGGTTGTTTTGTGGATTGCTGTAGTGCTGTTGTGCCTGGGTCTACTGCCCGGCCCGGCCCAGCTGACAAACTTCCGATGCACCGAAGGAGCCGACGATGGACGTATCCGAGCAGATACCAAAGCAGGTCGAACTTCAGAGGGTATGACTTTCTGCTTCTTTGAGGGATTTCCACGGGTCCGGGTTACCATTCTCTCTCAGAACCCTCGCACGGGGCCGGTGAGGTTCCCTCACAGACTCGCTCTTTGAGTGAGGAGCGAGAGCAGGTGAGGCGGGAACATCTCAATCTTGCATTCTCATGGATCCAGCTTTGTCACTGCTTCCAACGGCTTCCAAACGACTCTACGTTTCAGGAGGAGCGCGCGGAGATCTTGGCACGGGCGTCTGGCATTGTGATTTGGTGAGCAGCCGTGTGGCCTTCAACACGGAGGCCCAGAAGTAGAGTTCCATAGTTTTCCTTTGACGCACCAGCCAGCCAAAGAGCTGAAACCCAGCCAGGTTCATGTGTTCTGCGACAGTCAAAGGGCTTTCTCGACCTTCCAGATGCTTGGGCGATCGATGTATCTTATTAGTTGCTTGCTTTCCCCGAACTAACCTGCAGTGGTTCTCAGCCAAGCCGTCTAGCTTGTTGGTGCCATGTTGCAACATTAGTGCAACTGCACAGCCTCCATCGACGTACTTTTCGCCGCTCACCGGCCTGATACGTTGCAGTGACATCCCGGGATGGACGCCATGCCTCGCAGCAAGCGCCGGGCACAGAAGTGGCTGCAAGTCGTCGTGCTTTGCACCCTGGGTTGTTGGCTTCTGGGATTCTCTACGTCTCGACTTGCGACTTGGACGCTACAAAGGTACCCTGTGCCTTTCGTGGGGCACAGAACGCACGCAGTGAGAGCAGAGCTCAGAGCAACCGCTATTCCAAGGCATGGCCGGGACTTGTCCGGCCCTTCTCGGACGACGGCCTCGTGGCTAACAGCTTCCGAAAGATAGCTCATTTCGGTCTGGGAGCGGACGAGGTGGGGCTTCTGAAAGCTCCGGGCTCCATGTGTGACACTCTCGCCAACAGGATGTCGAGCGACACCTGTCTCCAGACAAGCTTTGGGCATACCAGCTCCGTCACTCGGACAGCACGTTGCTCCGGGACTTGGTGTGGTTTTGTTCTGCCGGTAGCACTGAGGATCAGCCGTCGGCCACACCTTCACGCATGCCTTCGGCTTCCAGGGCCAGGCGAGCCCTTCATATGATTTGACAGTTATGTATTCAAAGGCAGCAAGGCTGCGAGTGCGAGCCGATGCACGTAAACTTGCAAGCTCGTATCAGATATTCATGATGAAAAAGAATGGGCTCATGAATCTCAGGGCCTCTCCAGAGGCATGGAACTGCCAATCACAATTCAGTTCGAACCTGAAGGCACCGACACACATCAGTGCCACGCACTGATTTCGCAGAACCTGAGTGCCGAAATGGCCAAGCAATGAATGCAAGACTCCTTGCACATCCAGGCGCTTCTCTTGGCCCTGGCCTCCTCCCTGACTCTGCTGCGTGGCGGCTTCCTCCTCGCCGAGAGCACAAAGCCCTGCCAGGTGCAGAAAATTGAAGAGTCAGCTTCGTATTGCAGATAGATATTTCGGCAGCTTACGTTCACTTCCGGATGCTACTCCCGGGGAGGGATGGCGGACGTGTCACGTTGGAAGTTACCATGATTGGAGACATACTTTGTTTAATGACATCTCATGACTCATGCGGCATGCACATGTCGCCGGGTATGATGCTCTGTTTGTCTCTGTCGTTCTCTCGCTCTCTCTATAATATATATATATATATTATATTATATATATTATATTATATATATATTCTATATATATATGTATGTATGTAGGACCTTTTGGGTTTATTTGGGAATAGTCTCTTCCTACGACTATATAAAGTATTACATTCATATTATATTTCGCATTTTCAAATTTCAAAATTTTCAAGTTTTTGCTTAAAGGAAAAGTTTGAAAAAATTGAAAATTTGAAAATCTTGGATTTCTGGTAGGCTGAAAAATGAAAAAGCGGATTTTCAAATTTTCAAAATTTTCCAATTTTTGCTTAAAGGAAAAATTTGAAAATCTTAGATTTCTGGTAGGCCAAAACTTTTTTAAATTTGAAAAATATTGAAATTTGAAAATGCGGGTGTTCAAATTTTCCAAATTTTCAATTTTTTGCTTAATGCAAAAAATTGAAAATGTTGAAAAATTCAAAATCCGCATTTTCAAATTTCAAAATCATTCAAATTTTTTCAAATTTTAAAAAGTTTTGGCCTACCAGAAATCTAAGATTTTCAAGTTTCAACAATTTTCAATTTTTTCCTTTAAGCAAAAATTTGAAAATTTTGAAAATTTGAAAATCCGCATTTTCAAATTTCAATATTTTTCAATTTTTTCAAATTTTAAAAAGTCCTGGTCTACCAGAAATCTAAGATTTTCAAATTTTCCAACTTTTCAAATTTTTCCTTTAAGCAAAAATTTGAAAATTTTGAAAATTTGAAAACCCGCATTTTCAAATTTCTAAATTTTTCAATTTTCAATTTTAAAAAAAGTTTTGGCCTACCAGAAATCTAAGATTTTCAAATTTACAATTTTTTCAAATTTTTCCTTTAAGCAAAAAATTGCAAATTTTGAAAATTTGAAAACCCGCATTTTCAAATTTCTAAATTTTTCAAAATTTTTCAATTTTAAAAAAAGTTTTGGCCTACCAGAAATCTAAGATTTTCAAATTTTTCCTTTAAGCAAAAAATTTGAAAATTTTGAAAATTTGAAAATCCGCTTTTTCAAATTTCAAAATTTAAAAAATTTTTCAAATTTTAAAAAGTTTTAGCCTACCAGAAATCCAAGATTTTCAAATTTTCAATTTTTTCAAACTTTTCCTTTAAGCAAAAATTTGAAAATTTTGAAAATTTGAACATCCGCATTTTCAATTTTCAACATTTTTCAATTTTTTCCTTTAAGCAAAAATTTGAAAATTTTGAAAATTTGAAAATCCGCATTTTCAAATTTCAATATTTTTCAATTTTTTCAATTTTTAAAAAGTCCTGGTCTACCAGAAATCTAAGATTTTCAAATTTTCAAACTTTTCACATTTTTCCTTTAAGCAAAAATTTGAAAATTTTGAAAATTTGAAAACCCGCATTTTCAAATTTCAATATTTTTCAATTTTTTCAAATTTTAAAAAGTCCTGGTCTACTAAATCTAAGATTTTCAAGTTGTCAAATTTTTTCAATTTTTCCTTTAAGAATTGGTTATTTTTTCCCCCGCTCATTCCTTCGATTCTCTTATGCTTCCCGCCTTCGAATGTCCTGTTGTTGATGGATGAGAAAGGAGANTTTTCCCCCGCTCATTCCTTCGATTCTCTTATGCTTCCCGCCTTCGAATGTCCTGTTGTTGATGGATGAGAAAGGAGATCAGAGGAGGAGTGCAACCTGGAGCAGTTGTACGGTATCCCTGCGAACTACTACATGAAAAACAGAAGAAGCAGAAGGAATACACAGGAGAAGAGAGCTCGTCTTCACCTCTCCGTTTGTGTCATCTTCTTCGATTATCTGTAGAACCGATCTTCTCGTTGTGTCTTTCTTGTAAGTTAAGTGCAGGAAAGCAGTGGAGCCGATTCTTTTTGCTTTTTCCGTTGTCCATTTGCCTTCCATTTGTACTGGCTNGAAAGCAGTGGAGCCGATTCTTTTTGCTTTTTCCGTTGTCCATTTGCCTTCCATTTGTACTGGCTGACAAGAAACACAACGGTGCAGATAGAGAAATAAAGACAACAAGAAATCAAGAACAAACGAAAAATAAACGAGAAGAGGGAGAACGAAGCTAATGAAAGGGTTACGGACATCTCCCCTTTAACAAGTAGGTTCGCTTGTCAGGGAGAGGGAGAGCTTCTAGAAAGCTAGTTCCCATTTGCATTGTAAGATCTAGCTAAGAGCAGCAGAGTCGAGGAACCCACTCTTATTTCTTGCTCCCACTTTCCATTTGCCTTCCATTAGCACTGGTTAACAAGAAACAGAAAGATGACAGAGACAGAGCGAAAGAGAGAGAGAGAGAGATGAAATGAGGAAGAAGCGAGAAGAGTAAGAACGAAGGAACGGGAAGGTACACGGACATCTCCCCTTCACCTTGCAATTGGTTTCTCAAAGAAGGGGAGAGCTNGAGGAAGAAGCGAGAAGAGTAAGAACGAAGGAACGGGAAGGTACACGGACATCTCCCCTTCACCTTGCAATTGGTTTCTCAAAGAAGGGGAGAGCTTCCGCTTAGAAGGATGGTTCCACTTTGTATTGTCAGAGCAAGCTTACTGATGTCAAACTTGGTGATGAAACAGCACCGGTGCGCTTGTCCACCAGTTCGCTTACATCTTCCCCATCGACCCTTCTAACCACTGTGTTCGATCTTATCTTTGTGTCTTCCTTGTAAGTTCAATGCAGAAAACAGCGGAACCTACGTTGTTTTTATCCTCTTCCGCTTTCTATTTGCCTTCCGTTTGCACTGGTTGACAAGAAATAGACAGGTACAGAGAGAGCGAGCGAGAGAGCGAGAGAGAAAGGGAGAGAGAGAGAGACAGAGATAGATGAAATGAGAAAAGGAAAACGAGCCAGAACGAAGTTACTGAATGGGACACGGCCATCTCCCTTTCACCCGGTAAATCGTTTCTCAAAGAGGGGGAGTTTCCTCCTAGAAGGATAGTTCACCTTCGTATTGTAAGNACGGTACAGGTGTCATTGGCCGCCACTTTGACTACATCTTCTCTTGCTCCTGCTTTCCATTTGCCTTCCATTAGCACTGGTTAACAAGAAACAGAGAGGTCACAGAGAGAGAGAGAGAGTAGCCATTTTGGCTCAAGGCCGTGAGTGCTCAAGGCCCGAGCCCCGTATCTAGCCGAGGAGGGAGGGCCTCCAAACCAGACGGACAGCGGAGAGAGGGGAAGGGGGGAGAGGCTGCGCTGCCGTGAGAGAGAGCCATCGTCTTGACGGGCGAGTCTGCTGCACTACGCGTCTAGCTGCTGAACGCTCGGAAGGGGGACATAGTAAAGTCCGGAGCCCTTCTACCACCGCAGCAGCTCTGGCGTGCGGGGGAGCCTAGCAACAGCTACCACATTTATTGAGAGGGCGAACCTACACACGGTCGGTCTCTTTGGTGTCCTCCGCCGCAAGTCGACGGCTGGGAGATAAAGCCCATTGCTGGGGGGACGTGATACTTTCTCGAGAACGGCGACCTCGCAATCTTCCTGGGCGGAGCAATGGCCGGCAAAGGCAACCAGCAGCCGGGGTCCATGACAGTGGACCAGCAGGGGAGCCCAGCCCCGAAACGCAAAGTGCCGGACCCGGAAAACCTCGCCCTATCTATCGATGTGATCCGCGAGGCTATCCGGGGTGAGCTCAAGGATGCCATGACGGATCTCAAGCAGGAGATGTGGGGGATGAGCAAGCGAGTCGACCAAGTGGAGGGGCAAGTCACAAAGCAGATGCAACAGACCATCAACATGCTCGACGAAATGACCGCGAAGCACGTTGCGCAAGGGGAAATGCTCCAGCAGCTTCAGGAAGCCAACAGGGAAGTGACCTTCAGACTTGAATGCCTGGAAAAAAGGGGGGGAGCTGCCTCCTCCACAGCAGGCAGCACGGTTGCCCGGGGGAGACACAGCGAAACCCACACCCCTGGGCGACTCTATTTATTGGAGTCGCCCTCTAGTGTCTCTAATTTTTGGAGTCGCCGCAAGACATCGGCTCCATTTTTGGAAACATGCTTGGCCCGGTTTGGTGGCC
>BGNK01003746.1:6870-24596 GCA_003297005.1 Symbiodinium sp. clade A Y106 | reverse complement strand
TTATATTTTTAAAACGGGGTAGAAATTACTCCGCTAGCCTGCATAGGGTAAACGACACTTTGAGGTACTCCGCTACTCCGCAAGAGCGTGTATGTTAGATAGTACACATGTAGTTCGAATCTTTCGGCCCGGGGATGTATGCCTCCGATGCCTGCAGGAGGCTTGTGGCTGACAATGTATGCTCCCGGGCGCATCTTCCGCGCCTGTGCCGCCACAGCCTGGGAAGAGGTCAGGGTGGGACATGACGCAACCTGCACACGTGACTCTCCGCGAGGAATGCCTCCATCATCGCGGGGCTAAAAACCACGGAATTTGCCCAGACCAGGTCCTGCAGAGGCAGGGTTTTTCTTGAGCAGTCTTGTAAGCAAAACGGAAAGGGATGCGGCTGCAATCTGTTACACCGGAGTCCGCATCTGAGAAATCGAAATCCAGAAAGCTGGCGAGGAGGAACCGAGGCTGGACGGGCTGCAAGCCTGGCCCCAATGTCTCGCCCCCGACAGCTTCGTTCCCTACAGCGGTTCACTACCGGCGGCAAGGCTCAGGGCTTTGGGTTTCAAAAACGCTTCTGTAGAACCCAACGAACCCTAAAATGCACACGACTTTCGGAAAAGCGCATGCTGGCCTTCCAATGCGACATCTGCCTGCAACTGAACCACAGGGCAGGCAGTACTTGCAGTGGGGAAGATTGCGTGCTCGATCCTCCGACGACTACATCTTCTCCACAGATGACCGTCTGCCGAACCATCACACTCCGATTCTCTGCTGTTACATGGCCTGAACCCGCAGCATAGCCTTCGCTGCACTGCCTGAACAAGGCATTGTCAGCTCAAGGCCACCCAGCGATTGTGCAAAGCACTGCTTACGTTGACATGCAACACCACAGAGCCAGCCATGTCCACCTGCCGCCACAACAGCTCGCGAGAATGCTCTGGCTAAAACTAGCCAAGCGTCACGCTCTGTGGTGGCGTCCAGGCTCCAGCTCAACGCCGGTGGCTTGGAAACCCAGCACAGCAGCTAGATTTACCTCAGCTCCGAGCTGCCAGAGATGATCAGCAGCACAGGAGACTTGCAGTTTGTGATTGAATCTCGGCCCAAAGCGAGCTTCCCCGTACCACTCCCGAGGTCCTCAGCCAATCTGGATGACTTGCATCCGACATCATCCAGCATTGGATCAGCCATGTAGACACTTGGGTAGACTGGGTTTGGTTGTCAAGTCACGTAAACACGTGCTGGAGGGAGCAGGTGGTCTCTCAGCAGCTCGGCAAAATCTTGCTCGTTGACCTCGCCTCAGAAAATCGATCCACTTCTTGACCCGGCAGCATCTTCGACCGAAACGAGTCGGCACGTCAAACCATGCTACGCAAGCTGCCCAACCCAGCCTGCACATGTCCAGTGCCATATACGTGTGACCTTCTGAACCAAAATCCCTTGCAAACGAGAGAGAAGTTTTGGGATGTGCCACCCCGGCAAAAGTTTCGACTGTCGCAACTCCAGGGTGTGGCAAGACACGAGTCTGCCAGCCGTTCGTTGCTCAAGTATGCCCTTGTTGCACCCGGACTCCGGTCTCTGCCACAAAGGAACTCGGTTTAACAAGAGCCTGCTGAACAGCTTTCCTACCGACGAACCAAGTGCAATGGGACGTAGCTCCTTTGGAATCTTGGGTTGTGTGCCACCTTCGGCAACATGAGCAACAACGGGCGGTTCAACTCGGATGGGATAGCAGCCGTGACAAGGACTCTGTTGAAGTACTCGAGAACCTGGGTCGCACCACCCTCAGCCCTGCAGATGCCCTCCCTCCGCGGGCTCCTTGGAGGTCAGGTCACATCCCGCTGCCTTCTTGGATTTGAGCCGTCGCAACCCCGTCCAAAGTTCCTGAAGCGTGAAAGCCACCGCCTCGCCCGGGAAAGGCTGGACTGGTTCCTGGACCCTCTCGCTGGCATAGACCCCTTGAAAATGCTTGTGGATGTTGTCGCGGGGATCCCCTTGTTGGTTGATGGCAAACTCAACATCCCAACCTGCACCGGCATGGCCACGAACTGCTTTCAAACATTCCCAGTCACCTTCAACCGCTCGCCGAAGCCGCTATTCCTCCCATGCCTTCCTCGCTGCCTTTCGGGACTTGAGGGCCTCCTTCCAGGCAGCAGGGGTTCCACTAATTTTTGCTGAATCTTGACCTGCTCAGGATCCCTACAAGCACCACTAGGGGCCGGCATCAATTCATGAACCACTATGATGTCGACCGAGCTGCCGTACAGGGCGGAGTTCGTAAACCCGTTGGCGTTCTCCACTGCTAGGTATCCTCAGACCATGCCACAATGTGCCACATGTATTCCTCTTCTCTTGTTTCTCACTCTCTCTTCTTCTGCAGGGCATGAGGGGCTCTCTCTTCCTTCCTTCCTTCCTTCTGCCAAGGATGGGTCTGCGAACAGACCCGGGCCAAGGCCCCCCCTCCCTACCTTGTTGGTGGAAGAGGGCTTGTGGAGTCTGTGTTCGGGGCTGTTCCCCGCGGTCTTTGCAACATGTAGAGTGTGTTCGGCGATGCACCCCCAAAAGACCCCGAACTCTAGCCCGCATCCCGGCCTCATCCCGCGCCCTCTATGGCAAATCCTGAGTACCTCGCCGAACACTTTCCCCATGTGGAACTTACATCCTGTAGCGGCCTTGTGCAAAAAGGCAACAACTGAGTACGACACCGTGCAAGACCACAGTACGGAGGCCTTTGTTGGGGGTGGCCGCGATTATGGGATCTCCCCCCCCGTTTCTTGGGGAAGCAACACGACAGTAATGTAAGATGCAGGCAACAATTCACTGTAGAGGTGGGGTCCCCCGAAGGATCCAAACAAAAGGTTGCACCGTAAAAGCTCTTATTTCCAGGTTTCTAACACATTGTACGAATTAGCGCAGGAAACGAATTTTAGCTGCTGCGCTCGCTCACTCACTCCTTTCCCCGCTTTGTGCGTGGGTCTTCACGGAACTGCGCCATGTGGGCCTGTATCCGGTAGAGTCGTTGCAGGTGGTGCGGAGGTCCCCCGGTTGGCTCCGCAGGTCTGAGTGCGAGTAGTCCACTGCTTTGTCCGGCATCTGAGGGCCTTGCTGCCGGTCCCCACGGCCATTGGTCACGAACTTGGCCTTGCCCCCCTTCGTCACTGTCCTCTGGGCTTTGGTGGACCTCCGGCTGGAGGTTCTCCTCAGTCTCACTTCCCCCCCAGTCCGGCGGGGTTTCGCTCTCACTGATCTCCCTTGTCTCACGCTGTGGCGGTGGTCTCTCACTGGCCTCCTTTGTCTCACGCTCTGGCGGTGGTCTATCCGCTGGCTGCTTGGTTTCCCCTTGTACTGGAGGGTAGTGGGCTGCAACGAGCTTCCTCTTTGCCGTTGGTCTTCTCCGTGACGATGCGGCAATCTCCCCCTCTTATGCTTCGTCTTCGCCAGCCTTCCCCCTCGCCCGGATTTTTCTCCGGAGTCTTCTTGCTCGGTTCAGCTGTTCCTCAACTTTTTCGGGGAAACGTGCTGTGTAGGCGCGGCTCTCGGCGGCGACGTCCGCCGAAGAGACTTATCCACTATCCGCACGAGCTTGTCGGCTTTCCCTCCGAGTTTGCAGCGTTTGAAAAACCTCTGTCGGTATTCTTCATACTCTTTACTCTGCCGCGGGTCGAGGAGCTCCCCCGTGCCGTGGTCGAGGTACTCCCCCACATCTGTTTGGCTCACATCTCGCCCTATCCATCTGTCCAAGGGTTCTTGTGGATAGGGCATGTGTAGTCCCTTTCTCGTCCTGAATTGGGTCATGTCGTCCAGGGTGGTCTTCGCCTTCACTCCCCCGAGGAGCTCCTGGTGGGTCTCCTCTTCTTCCCTAAGTGCTGGGACTCGTGGCGCTGACTTCGGTCGTGGCTGTCTCTGCCCTCTTGTTGGTGGGGTTGTCCCCCGCGAGACTGAACCGTGCAAGCGGCACTGTGGGTCTGTTCGCTCATGGTNAGTGCTGGGACTCGTGGCGCTGACTTCGGTCGTGGCTGTCTCTGCCCTCTTGTTGGTGGGGTTGTCCCCCGCGAGACTGAACCGTGCAAGCGGCACTGTGGGTCTGTTCGCTCATGGTGATTGCGGAAACCACTGGTACATATCCCCTCAGTGTAGCGGCAGAGTTTGCACACTTTGGGCGGTGCCGCCCCCATCTCCTCGGCCATTGTTGAACTTGCTTATCTCCCCCTCCTTGCCACTATCACGATCACTGAGTCCAGGTACTCCCCCACCCAGCTGAGAGGCAGTTTGTGATCGGCGTGGCAGTGAAGGCAGAAAGGCGGTTGGTGGAGATCTGCGCCCCCGTCCTCTGTAAAGCGTTGTGGAAGAAGCTCTTGCGCTTGCCAGGTCGCCCCCAAGGAGGTAGAATTTCGAACTTGCCCTTCGTGGGTATGGCTCGNGATCTGCGCCCCCGTCCTCTGTAAAGCGTTGTGGAAGAAGCTCTTGCGCTTGCCAGGTCGCCCCCAAGGAGGTAGAATTTCGAACTTGCCCTTCGTGGGTATGGCTCGTATGCACCTAATCCGGAGTTTCCTGAAGCAACGTGGCAGCTGGTATGTGGTCTCAAGCACCGCTGGGGAAGATGTGAAGGCTCCCCCAAGGTGAACAGCCTTGGGTCAACCCCACACCTCCCCCCCGATGCAAGGAGGCGACACAAGCCCCCAAGCAAAGGTGCAGCACTTGAGCCAAACTCTCTCTCGCTCTCTCTCTGGCTGACTCCTCACAGCCTTGATGTCATTGGCTTTGCTGGCAACACGTTGGAGTCCTTCCCTTCATGGAGCATCGTTCGCAGCGTCGCACTTTGCGCACCGACAAGCTCAGGGGACGGCTCAAAGGGCGACCATGCAATTGACACAATTGCGTGAAACATACCTGTGCCCTTGCTTGCTTGCTTGCTTCATCTTGCTTCTCTTTTCTCACCGGCTTTGTTGACCACAAACCAGAGGTCGCACTGCTTCTAATCGAGGACCCCTCTCGCACGCGCCTGCCTCATGGCCCACTCTGTTCCCCTGGCACAAAAGCCGGCCCCCCGTTCGCCAGCGGTTCGAGGCACCTCCGTATTCCTCGTCGTCGTCCTTTGCTTTGCTTTGCTTGGGGCTTGGGACAGGAGCAGTCCTCCCGTCCCGCGCGGGTGCGCTGCCCCATCCATAATTTGGAATGGGTGGGCTCGGTCTTTACAGCACTGTGTGCCTCCTTTGAAGGCGAGTTCCCCTTGCGGGCTGGTTCAAAGGCCCCCGACCTTGTAAACACCTTGCCACATTTAGCAAGGGTCCCTGCTCAAAGGGCCACAAAAGCTTTAGCCTCAGGGGGAAAAGCTTGCCTGAATTATCGGCCCTCCACTCTTTTGATGGTTGGGGCACGCCACATTGAGTAATAGCGAAGCAAATGCAAGCCCCCGTCAGCAAATTCAGTATTGCTATTCGGTTCTCGGAAAAGGGTTGTTTTACTAAACTTTTCGAGCCTTCACCTACTGCGGTCCGGCCCCTCAGTAGATCTGGTGTCCGCTCGTAGTCTTCTGCCCCTTGTCCTACCATTCGCAACACTTGCTGTGCCAGCCTTCGTCGAGGTGGTTCCTTTGGCTCTGCCACCCTGGCGCTTCCAGGCACCTGTGTCGCTCTTTGGCCAGGAGGGCACCTGAGCTGGTGGCTCAGCTTCCCTTGTGTCTCCATGGGCCCGCCCCCCATCTAATGCTCTCATTCTCGGTTTTCCTGCCACTGTCACGATCATTGGCTTCATGGTGTCCTCGGCCCGGTGGGGTTCTCGGTTAGCGTCTCTTTNCTTCCAGGCACCTGTGTCGCTCTTTGGCCAGGAGGGCACCTGAGCTGGTGGCTCAGCTTCCCTTGTGTCTCCATGGGCCCGCCCACCATCTAATGCTCTCATTCTCGGTTTTCCTGCCACTGTCACGATCATTGGCTTCATGGTGTCCTCGGCCCGGTGGGGTTCTCGGTTAGCGTCTCTTTGGTGTCGCTGCTGAGCTGGTACTGCTGGGTCTGCGTCTGCACTAGGTCCCTCGCTTGCACGTCCACGGGGTGCCCCTGGTTCAGCTGGTGCACCAGGAGTTCCACAAACACCTGGCATGTGCCTCCCCCTACAGTCGGGCCACCCACTTCAAAGAAACGGGGCCGATTTCAGGNGTCTCTTTGGTGTCGCTGCTGAGCTGGTACTGCTGGGTCTGCGTCTGCACTAGGTCCCTCGCTTGCACGTCCACGGTGTGCCCCTGGTTCAGCTGGTGCACCAGGAGTTCCACAAACACCTGGCATGTGCCTCCCCCTACAGTCGGGCCACCCACTTCAAAGAAACGGGGCCGATTTCAGGTTTGGACTTCGCGAGGCTCACCTGGGGCGGAAGCTGCGAACCTGCGGCTTCGGCGTAAGACTCAAGCCTATCCCGTCGTCCTCTCCTCCTCTGTCTTTCTTTGTGCTGAGCTTGGGGACCGTCCAGCGTCCGCTGACTCCAAACTCGAAAAAGGTTTTTTTGCCCGAGGCCCCCGCCCTCCCAGTCTGCTGCATCGTCGCCGAAGCCAGTTCCAGCATATGCACGCGAGAGTAGACTGAGCGGGACCTGCGCTTGGCTACAGCACAAGGCGGACATCGAAACACCCGCAGTGGCCTGGAGATCACCGGCAAACGCGCCACATCTGGATGGCGCATCCCAGTGAGGCCTGGTCTGACCAACTCGGAAAATCCTCAATTCCAAGAGTGGTGGCAGACAAGCGACTTGTCGTCTTCCCCTTCGAAAGCTGCCTGGCCAGGCACGAATTGGCAGCAAAGGCCTGCGGAGGCCAAGCTGAACCTCCAAGCCTCGTCGGCCATCTGCGACTCCTGGGTTTCCTGCGCTACCTGTCGAACAAAGCGTCAATAAGAAAGGGCAGTTCATGACAGTTTTGCCTGATTCACAGGCACAAAGGCACGCAGATCACGATTGTTCGTGCAAGAGAGCTTTTCAGGGCAGGCTGCCGACTTTGCCGGCTTCCGATACTTTCGTCATATCCTTGTCTGTGTTCAGCTGCTTTTCTTGTCGGTGTGGGAGAGAAAACGATCACAAGCCACAACCCAAAGGATGTAGGTTGCGATGAAAATTGACGCACATGAAGCATACAGTCCTCCCATGCCATATTCGTTCAAGATGTTGATGCCCATGGCTGGGGTCACAACCCGAGCCGCTGAAAAAATGCAGTGTTCCATGCCTATCAAAGTACCCTTCATGTCTTCGGGCACCAACTGTGTGTTTTCGGCTGTGATGCTGGTTGCCAGGCTGTACTGGAATATCGACAGAAGTAGTGCCATAGCAACGAAACTGCATTGGCGAACGATTGGTTGCATGAGATACGAGATCCCTGCGACATCAGAATTCAAGAAAGCTTGGAAGCAATAACCGACGGCCATGCCCACGATGCAGTTTCTCACAACGAAACGTGGCGCACCCCCGAGCAGCTCAGTGACCGGACCGAGCAGCACTGCGTTTGAAAAGGCACCGAAAGCAAACTGCGCAGACATAAAGAAGCCCAAATCAGCCTCAGCAAATTTCAGTTCGTTCTTCAACACCAGGCTTTGAGTGGCAGAGGCCATGGAATTCGAGGTTGAAGTGATGAGCTTCACCATGCTCAAGAAGCCAGCTGCCCTGAGAACAATGCAGATCCGTGAGACCCAGGATAGCCGCTCGGATGCGTTTGTTTTGGCCTCTCTGTCTTCCTCGCTCTTGTCTGCTGTCCTTTTGGCACTGCTGGGTAGCAAGATGCATCCTGCTGCTGCTAAGATGGAGCCGAGCATTGCAAGTTTCGCGCTCAGGAAATAATCACCCTTCGCACCCAGAAGTCCGCCACAGTATGGCCCGACGATGCCACCAAGTGTGTAGGCCGTTGTCAGACGCCCGAGTGCCTGGACGCGCTCCGGACCGGCTGCAGTTAACTCACTGACCGCAGTCTGGGCACACAGGAAACCAGCCATTCCGATCCCAGGAATTTTGGAGGCGTACAGCATGGCCATGGAGTCAGTGATAGAGAGCAAGAAATAAGTGGCAGCGCACGCCACGAAATTGAGAATGAATCCTACACGGACGCCTGCCTTGTCGAGTATGTGACCAAACAAAAGGGAGGCAAACATCTGAATGCCTGAGAAAAGAGACTGCAAGCGTCCGTATGACACGCTGGCCTCTGATGCATTATCCTTGCCCACAAGCCGTTCCACTAAGAAGGGTTCCAGTGGAGCCTGCAGCTGGTAACACAGGGCGTAGAAAACTACCAGGCCGTACACCAAGTACAGGCTCGCCGAAGGGCTCCGCCAGCCATCAGGTTTGATCGACATCAAGATGTTTCTTTCAAGCAAGGAAGGACTACGGTCTCCACTCGTTCTTGAGCTTGAACCTGACCGGCGGCAGGATTTCGTTTCGTGGCGAGATCTTGGGGAGCAACGGGCATGCTGCAGCTGCGGTACTGTATGCCAAGAACATGTTGCTGAGACACAGGTGTTTTCCAAATTATCCTTGTCGCATTTGCACTTGGTGACTGTGAGCGAGAAACACGGCAGGCCTCTGCCGAGCGCGCTAGTGGAGCTTGGTAGTCTCTGCGCCTGTCTGCACTGAGGTTCGGGATGCGGGACGTGCCAGAAAGTTGGCTGACAGGAAAGCAAAGCGCTGGCATAAGCTGCCAGTCCCTGCGTCCCTGATGCCTTTCATGCACTTTGCGTGCCTGTGCATGCTGTGCTGACGCCATCACACAGGCTTTACCGAAGTGCAGACTTCACCGAATCTCTCGACGAAATGCGCAAGTGTCAAATGCAAAAATAATCCTTCAATGCCGCATAACACAAATACCAGACTACCGTAGACCACCATAACAATCAGGTAGCATGTAGAAATTAACATAGCACTCACCCTCCCCATGCACCTTTACCTTCACAGAACAAGAACCATGCAACCACGCTTAAGAAGTTCAATACAACTCTGACGTACATTACCAATGGCTGACCTCGATATCATCATTCCGTTCGCGAGAATTGTTCCGTGCCGTTTTATTGCTAGTACAAGTCCGCGCGAAAAATACTGTAACGGCATTTAACGCTGCAAGCACAAAGAAGAGCAACAAACATCGAACTTTCGGCACCAAGGTTTCCAACTCAGCGGCGAACCTGCGCCCGCACATGGAGCCCATGGCGGCGGAACATGTGCGACAAAGGGGAAATGAACACAAGAGTTATCGTTGCTCGTGCGAGTATGAAAAACAGCCGGAAACCCAGCCGTTACCTTGCTTCCGTACCTCAAGCAGAGTAAGAAGGGGCAAGCCTACACAACACGAGTCTACAAATCTGCCATGCTGCATCATTGCAAATCGAAGTTCTCATCTATCGACAGCTTTGCGCAACAAGGCATTGCACAAATAATGGCTTCACCATGACACTGCACTCACAGATGCATGCACTGGAACACACTACCAAGTCTTACCTCATACCAATTACTACAATCTCCCTCGGGCTTCGGCTTGTCAGGCGGAACGGCTGTCTCTGCCTTCGTGGTACGATGTCATGCATGGAAACATGGTAGCAGATATACCAGCTCTGATCAGCCTCGATGTGTCGCTTCACCTTGGAGCTGGAAGGTTCATGGACAAACACATCGTTCCCCGTCGGAAGCTGAGCCTCTGCAAATGTCATCGACGCTTGGCATTCAAGTAGTACCTGCACGGCACGTTCTTAAAACTGCGACACCCAAAGTTGCAATTCCAACGCCTTTCTCTTGTCAGGCGTTGAGATGCTCAGCTGTATCATGGCAGCTATGTTTGCAGTCGATGCTGAATCTCTGACGGGGAGACATTTGCACTGACTTTGGTCTGGAGTGTTTGTGTCGACGTGCTAGATGCACCCAGCGTCGCAGCTGTGTAGCGGTCGGCTACACTTCGCATCAGGTCCCGACGGCAAGAGTTTATGTGGTCCGCTCATGCCATGAGCATGTCAACCACCACGAACCAGCATAATTTTCGCCTGTTTGCAAACAGCTAAAGCAAAATGAGCTCTGAGATCTGTATGCAAGGCACGAACTGCCAACGTGAAAATTGCATGAAATGGTGAAACGCAGTGAAACATGTCAAACGAAAATCTCCGCGCTTGTGTTGCGGGCTAAATAGCTCACCAAGTCTTTGAGCACGCGCTCGTCTGACAAAATTCCGAAGTGTGAACAGTTGGGAAACCTTCGTGTTGACACCAATAGCGACTGCGGCCAGACCTTCTCAACCTGAACGAGGGACAACAAGTTGACCAAACCATCGCCGTCGCCATACCTCGTCTTTGTCGCAGCCTTGTCAAAGCCTTCGACGATGTCGCTGTCAAACACCAATGCCTCCGCCGTTCGAATGCCTGTAGAATACCAATTCTGCAATGGCACATTCTTGGGAGCATGCTGGAGCTTTGCCAATGGTTTTTGCAGTTTGGCAAACAGCGATGCAGTCTGGTTTCCTCCAGCCTTGACACCGATTTTACGTAACATGTCGGGCACGTCTGCAGCCGTGTAATTGCGCGATGGGGTCTCCACTAGAACAGCTTCGCCGAAAGCATCCGGATGTGGGCTCATCCAAACGCCGCCTTGGACGCAACCCACATGGCATAACAACTCGGAAAACTCTGCGTGAACCAGGGAGCAAACCAAAACTGAAAAATGAAACGACAAAGAAATTTACGAGATGGGTGCTGAGCTGCTGCTCGCGTTGACTTGAACGCGCTGCACATAATCATGGGGGATCAACCAGCTGGGCAAGCCCAAAGTCCAGCCACCCAAATAAGCAGCTATTTGAGTTGCTCCGCCCATCCAAGGGCCAGACAAAGCAACCCAACCATGAATGTGCTGGGCTCGCCAATCTTCACTCACGTAGCTGTTGAAAAAGGCAAGCATGGTCGGACATCCTGCAAATACACGCAACTATTGCTCTGCAGACCTTCCGATTTGACAATGCTTTGACGGCATCTGAAATCACTGATCCGATCTCAAAACAGTCCTAAGGAATGCGACAGCACAACTGCCCGTTCTCCACTTGCCTGGCAAGTGCACACGTTGCAAGTGCAGGGCTTGGAGCGGAGCAGCAAATTCCTTTGCCACATGTGCAAGTAATGCATGGGAGGTTGTCCGGATCATCAGCAAACTACAGTAATAAACAGCATCTGGTTCCTTCATTCGCACTTTGCGGCTCGGCCATCTCGTTGCAGTGGGGAAACGAATGTGGGCAAAGTTGTGCACAAATGGCACTATATAATGGCCCGCCTGATCCCCTAGCATCTCCATAGCAATTGTGCTGTAGCCTCGCGGTTTTTTCAATGCATTTACCCGTGGCGCACTCTGGCATGTGCAAGGTGCGCACAGAATGCGGGCCAGCAATGTTAAGTTCGAGCATGCCCGTGGCCACATATTGCAGCGCGTAGCGCTTAGGTCGCAAGGAGGTCGAGATTGCTCGCCGCTGCTGCGCATGAGCTCTCTCCGCATCCTTGCCCGAGCTTCCGATCGCAAGCGAGTGCAACTCCGGCGGGGGTGCGCCCGCACATCCCGCACGAAGTCCTAACCCGCGTGCGCTGAAATCTCCCTGTCCCTGCACTGTCAGCCGCCGGAACTCCGAGCTTGAGCACAAGCCTCCCAGTCCTGTCTAGTCACGCGCGCGCCCGACAGGCCCGATCTGAGGCAGCTGCTCATGCCTCCCATAAACCGGCACTGCGGCGCGGAAGGCTAAGACGGCTTTGGAGCATAAAGCTCGATGCATGATGGATACCACCACCTCGACTGCCCCGCATGGGTCTGCTGCATCCTGCTGCCTTGGCCAGGATTCGTGATCGAACTTGCGAAGCAGTCGGTCCGGAGCGTCGTGCAACGCCGAGCGAACTGTTTACGGGGCAACGACGACTTTTGAACCCAGCTGGGAATCGGCAGCTAACACGACTACTGCATGTCAGCACACCGTCGCAGCCACTCCACCTTTTTAATTTGAGAAGCTGACAAGAACACTATGCGTCTTCCACAAGTCTCGCTTGACATCGGGAATGTAGCTAATGATACAGTCAATGTAACAAGGCTGTGCGCAGACGTCTATCGCCCAAACGCTTGGCTTCAGCATCTTAAGATGAGGAATGACGAAATGCCAGTCGTCGCATCGCAGTTTGCAAGCCCCTTCAGTCCTATCCAGTACCATGATGAGCCACGGAGCATGAGCACTGAAACCTTGCTTAACACTGCTCCAAGCGTAGGAATGCTCATAGACATGTCCCAGGCATTCCTCCAAGTATCTCTGTCAGCAGCAAACTCCCGCAGCAACTGTAGACTAGGCAAAGGCACAGGTATCCACCCCAGATACAGTAGCACATCAGTGAGCCATGAGTATAACGTGTTCCAAGGTCCAGCGCATGTCATCTTATGCAATTGAAATATGCCAACCGAAACAGGACGGAGTTGTAGGCTGTTGGCAGGCTTTCGCAACCATCCCATCATCATGACAAACCAGGAAAACTTGGCAAAACGTACCGATTGACGAGAACGTGTGGCTGTTCATCATCCGCATAGCTGCTCTGACGAGAAACCTTCCCAATCTCGCACCAATCAGCGCGTGCAAGCTTGGAGCAATTGTCAACAACCCATTGGCTGATGTTGCAACCATGGTCAAAATGCTTAAACGGCTTTTTGAGGTATGTCCCTTCGCTGCTCCATTTGCATTGACATACAAAGTTATCGGGGTGTGATGCCTTGTACCGGTGTCTGGCACTATGATTACAGTCTTGTCGAAATTAATGAGAAGGCCAACTGTAGCAAGTTCCTTCTGAAGCCCAGTTAAACAACTATCCAACGAGCTCCAGTCTTGCATGTTGAGGATGATCCAACCATAACAAGGAGTACCGTCAGGAAGTACATGCTGATGTTTAATGCCCTTGTCGGCCCAATCATCACAAAGCATCTGCAACAGGTTGCCAAGTATGATAGCGAAAATCCCTGCACTGGGTGGGGCTCCTTGTTGGACGCCACATGTGCTGTCCACACTCCAGGAGTCACCTGCTCGCATTGCAACAGCTCCCAGAGGATAAGACACTGGTGGTGAAGTGCTTGCGGCGTGCGGCGCAGAAGCAATCGTAAGATGGCTTCCCTATGCAAGGTGTCAGATGCAGCACGAGCATCAAGCAGCACCCAAAGCGAGCCCGTCCCCGCGCGAAACTCCTTGTACAGAAGAGTGTGGGCGAGCCATAAGCACTCCACGCATTGACTGCTGGGCAGTGCTCCCAGCCGGCACTTGAGCAAGGGCCAATGGGGCAGAACACGCTGGTAAACCAATCCGGTCAACAGCTTATTCACGGACTCAATTAAGCACAATGACCGGTATTGCTTGGGCACGTGGATAACAGTTTCCTTGGGCACAAGGCAAACGAACGCCTGCACATATGCAGGGGGAACAACCTTTTGGCCTTTTGGCGGAGAATACAATTGCAGTGCAAAGTGAGGAATGCCAAGCGGAGTTCTGTGGTAGTGCATGAAGGCATTCTGCACTAAAACTGGACATCCCGGACGTCTTCTGCATCTTGACCCGATCGCAAACAAATTGCGACCTCCTCAGCCGCAGAGAGAACTACATCCTGCGCAGTGGCACTTTGCTGAAGCTCATGACGAAGGACTGAGGATGTGAGCCCTTTCAGGAGGCAACGGCGTGCCGAAGACCACTATCGTATGCCGTCTCATGAGCTTCACTCCCTCCGCGCGACCGCCAGCATCATGGATCAGGGCATTGCACAGATGGGAGATGGCCTCAGAGTTTCCGCAGCTAGCTTGGAGCTCGAGCCGCTTCCACAAATCCCGCGTCGCAATAGCGCGGCAGACATAGATGGATCGCACTAGCCACGCCCGTTGAACACGATCCACTGTCTCCCTCCGCTGCTGACACAGATCCTTCACGAAAGGCGGGTCTCTGTATCGGAGACCCCTACAAACCTTCTGTGCAAGCTTCTTCAAGACCAGCCACTGATTTATGGAGTCATCGTGGGGCATTGGGGAAAGAAGCAAAGGAAGGCATTCATCAATACTTCCATTGACTATCCATCTGAAATGAAACACCTCTTCTTCATAGGTTCAGCCGCTGGTTTCTTAACAGGGGCAGTAAGAGGTGAAACGAAGAAGTCACAAGCCCATGATCACAGCCAAGTTCGGTCATGGCCAGAAGATTGCACTCCGTGATCGCGTTCTAGGGAATAAAACACAGCTGATTGTTGAACAAAAAACATATAGTCGTACTTTCTGCTGACTCCAAACCGAAACCAAGTCCCAAGTAGAAGCAAACTGAAGCCATAATAAATAATAAAAAAACAAACCAGGCTGAGTATTCCAGCCCCCAGCAATGCAAACAAGTTTGAAGCGTCGTGCTTTACGAAAAATGTTCTCTAGCTCCCACAAGGCTTCTTCGAAGGCCTCCTGGGGAGCTGCTCGATGTGGAAAATGGGCGCGGCGCCACCAGGGAGCATGTCATGTCCCACTGTTATGTGCTTGAAGCAAGGTGACTCCTTCGGCTGGAAGCCTACCAGAATCGTAGAAGCTTTGCTCACTTGCCCCGAGTTCCATCTCGAAATGGCATCCTGCACTTGGGGTGTTGCCCCGAGTCATAAGCCTCGTGCCCATGCCGAGCTGTCCCGCTCGAACGAGCAATTTGCTAACGGCCTCTCAATCGGGACTGGTGTCAAAGTAGTCCGCCCAGCAGACATTCCAATACCCGCAGGCAACAGGGCAATATGTGTGAAGGGAACACGTTTCGAAGCAGGTGCTGCTCGCCATGCGTTGCACATAATGTGCGCAGAAGCCAAGCGCTCTGGAAAAACGTACAAGCGCTGCAATTTCTGGAGAGATCGGCCTCTGCCTTGAGGGGTCCGCGGCATGCTTTAACACAGCCGGTATGACCGATGATTACGGCTATAGGGCAGAGATCACGCGGCGACGCGGCCGAGATTGTAAGCCGCTTCGCAAGTAGGACGCAGTTCCTGCCGGCACCGGGATACGAGATTTGGCTGGCGCAACACATCAGGTTGTGAGAAAAACTGTTTTAAAAAATGACTGCGGGCGGCTGCGACGTGCCCAGTGGCTGTCCTGAACTGCGGGTGGAGTGGAGTGGAGTGGAGTGGAGAGCGACCAGGACAGAGTCCGGTCCAAAAGCGGTATCACCTCCGGCCCGAAGGCTTACAACACGATGCTCAGTCTGATTCGATGGTCCTAGTGGTTCTCGTGGTGGTCGAGATGTTGGTTTCCTGCACCGTCAAGACACCTCCATGTCCTCGTCGCCCATGGCTCCATCATGCACCAAACAAAAGAAAAGCGTTTTGTGGTGCGTTCGCATTCTTTTACACCTCTTTTGCGTCCGTCCACTTCGCGGTCCCAATGCACATGCCCAAAGTCCAGGCAACAGACTACGGCATGCGGCTGGCAATGGGAGGCTGCTCGGAATAGTCAGCCAGGACGTCGCTAAGGAATGCTATGTCTCCGTCAACGTAGGAATCGGTGCGAACAAATTTTTGGCAAAGCTTGGCCGCTGTCGATGGTGCAGCCGCCAACGCGGAAACGCAAGAACAAAGTCTTAAGGCGGCACCATGCCGATCAGTCGGAACTTTTGCGTGGAATTTTTTCCCCACCTCTGAGACTCTGCAATCGCGTTCCCGACATGCAACTACCCTACGAGACCCTACCCTCCGTTATCCTCCGTTTCATCGTGCCAGCGAGTAACCAGCTCAAACAAACGTCATTCCGGGGAGGCTGCGGAAGAGTGAAACCGAGAAACCAAGTGGCCGATAATCACAAACAGAACCCTTTGGCAAAGCAAGATAAAACTACATCATGTTGATGTCCACCATGGCACGCAGTGTCAACCTGTAGACCGTCTGATTTGCTGCCCGCCACTGGCAAACGACCACGACCCTTTTTTTTTACGCGCACTTTTTGCGACAGATATAGGCGCGGTCCCAGTGCAAACTACAGTACCCGGCGCGTGCGCGACGTAAGTCCGCGCTGGCAGGCGGCTGGAAGCCGGTGCATCCAGCCATCGCGCGTCTTGCTAGACCTCGTGCACAGCCGGCGCGCCGGCAGCAGAGGCGACTGTGTCAAGAGGGATCGAGCAACGAGCTGGCGAGGGCCCGCTGCGCTGCTACGGCAATGATGCCGCTCCAGCGGGTCACGTAGGCTGCACGCAGGGCCGAGCGGACGGCGGCGTGCGCGCGCGCAGCGTGCGCTTGTGCAACGAGNCTTGTGCAAGGAGCCGCAAGAAGGTCGTGGGTTCCGGGCCCCAGCGGCCACCAATCTCGACGGCGAAAACCACACGGCAGCGCTGCGAGCGCGACAGCTCGGGGTAGGTGTCGCGACGCTTGCGCCTTGCCGCGGGTCGGGAGTCGGCGCCCTGGCAGACCCCGACAGCTCGCTCGAGAGGAAGGGCGCGGGAAGCCAAGGCACCGGAGTTGGCACATGCTGCTCGATGGTCGCCGAGCGGGTCAAGCGGTCCGCGGCATGCACAGACTCGCGGGGCGAGTGGCAGCGGCAAGCGCAGGCGGCGAAGCAGGAGCACCCGAAACTCTGCGGAGCAGTCACCAGGCGAGTGCCCGGCTGGGCTTCGACATCTTCGGGACCCGAGTCCACCGTAGCCGAGGGCGAGCTGCGAAGCCTGTATAGCGGTGGCTGGCATTGGATCACCGCGATGCACGAGAGAGCCCAGGCAGGTCGCAACGGCGGCATCGTGGGCCGCAGCGAAACGGGCTGTGAGTGCGGGCGGCACATTGCACAGGAGGTAATTAGCCCGAGGAGCGGCGCAGAAATGCAGCAACAGCCAAGAAGCCTGCAGATCTGGCACATCAGGGCCATCAGGGATGCAGGAGAGAAGACGTTGCTGCGTTTCCCTCTTGGCAGCGAGGACGGCAGCAACGTACTCGTCCGTACCAAGCGGCGTGCCGAGGACGAGGAGACCTTGGCGATCGCGGNAGGAGAGAAGACGTTGCTGCGTTTCCCTCTTGGCAGCGAGGACGGCAGCAACGTACTCGTCCGTACCAAGCGGCGTGCCGAGGACGAGGAGACCTTGGCGATCGCGGGGGAGAGCCCAGCCTCCAGTCCACACGGGCTCTTCGCTGTGGCCGCGCAAGTCAGAAATGTTTGCTGGTTCCTCACCCGCTGCATTCCAGATGCGGGTCTTGCTGCGATGGAGTTCGATGTGCGCATGCTCGTGGAGGGCTCGTTGGCAAGCGTCTTGCAGCTCGCGGATTCGCTCAGGGGCCGCGACAACATAAATGTCGTCAAGGTATAGGCAAAGACCGCCTCGCCTTCGTGCAACTGCGTGTTCGCCTCAATTGCGTAGAGGGCGGGCATTAGCGGGTCTCCTTGCTCGCCACCCTCGGATTGCCGCACCTCGTGGGAGTTGCCCTGGGCGTCCTGCCAGACGTATGTGCTGTCGGAAGCGTAGAACTGGCGGACGTAGGGCAGCAAGGGCTGCAGGCTCGGCCTTTGCTGCAGGCCCGCGAGCATCGCGCGGCGGGAGACGTGATCAAAGGCTCCAACCGCGTCGATGGACAGCACCGTCGCACGTGGATCCATTTCGGTGGCGACGCGCAGGAGACGGACCAGCGCTTCCGTGCCTGCGCGGGTGCTAAGGCCATACTGAAACGGCATGCAGGCAGCTTGGAGCTCGGACGCGTACTCCTGTGCAAGGGTGCGCCCGACCAGGCGGCGGAACACGTCCCCGACAACAAGCGCCC
>BGNK01003745.1:28237-63517 GCA_003297005.1 Symbiodinium sp. clade A Y106 | reverse complement strand
CTTCATTCCGCACAATCGCTCGCGCGGCGCCATCAGTGATTTGCGCCAGCATGTATGCCAGTTGTCTAGAGAACAGTGAAAGCTGATCATTCTGGGTACGATTCTGTTGCACATTGAACGCCTCACACAGATCGTCAGTGATGGCTACATTCGATCCTTCCACATCGTCCATTAGCAGTTTAGCCAACGGTTTGTACAGTCCTACGTATCGCTTCAGCTGCCACGACCAATCTTCCCATTTCTCCAATTCTCCATGGTATACGGGAGGAGGGAACAGCTTGATTTCTCCTCCAATCCCTCTAGTTCCGAACTCCATTCTGTCTTAGTCCCTCTCTCGAAACCGAGCGCTCCGCTACCATGCAAAATTCAATGATACAATTCACACTCCAGGGGATACCAAAGATCAATCACTTTCCCCAGTCACACTCAAGCAGACATTCCTTTGTGACGTCAAGCCTTGGTCCAGTCTTGAGCCAATGCCATTCGGCATTGTAGCATTCTCAAATGCATCATGACATTAAGGTGCATCATTGGGCTCGTGTCATTTAACAGAGAGAGAGAGAGAGAGAGGGAGAGAGAGCGGTATAGATATATCTTAGATAGAGATGGACCAGTGTTGCTTTCACAAGTATTGTAAGCCTCTAAACCTGAAAGCAAGCAACCTCCACCGCGCAGGAGGTTTTAGAATACCAGCTCCGCCGGGAGCAAGAGCAGTTCCTCGAGCATGAGGCCCATTTTGGGGGTGAAGTGCCGAGCCAACATTCCGAAGACTCGATGATTACACCCATGAGCATCATCTAAATAACAATACGGAATACTGCACCGGACCAGTAGTATCAGGCACCTAGAACAGCTGTGGTGACAACGATAACCGCAAAAAATATTGGCAAAACTGGTTCAAGTGGCCATCCGACTTTGATGTCAGATTGATGCTTAACGCTCCTCGGGTTTCGGGCTTCCAGCTTTGGGGCTGAGGCAGCGCATGTAGCGGACCTTGTGTTCAGATCGCTTCTTCAGAGCTGCAGCGTTTCTGAAGGCTTTAGGGGTGAAGATGCCAGGGTGTACCGATTGTGGCTTCATGGCCTAATCCTAGCAGGGTAGGCTGTTTTGGTTTCTCCGAGCCCCGAGCTGAGACGCTTGGTGTACAGGTTTGCAGATTGTGAATGAAGTGTCACTTTCTGCATTGGAGGTTTCGAGTTCAGCTGTTCAGTAATTGCAGAGACTGCCCTAGAACATCCATCCTGGAACCAAAGCCCTTAAACCCGTAGCTCAGAAGCCTAGACCCTTAACACCCGAAGCCTGAAAGCCCTAAGCACCTACAAGGCTGAAGCCCTGGACACAAGTGAACAATTTCTGGCCGCTTCGAGATTTAAGTGCAACTGGTCATGCCACACCCACCTTCCAACATCGACTAGCCGTGCCAGGAAGACGTTCATCAACATGATCATAATCATCATCATAGTCACCACCGGCACGTGCTTATTAGATCCTGACACCCTGAAGTCTAAACCCTTGACCGCACTCACCCTGCCCTGTCAGTCTATCCGAATCCGCAACGAGAAGTGTCCTGGCGAAGGAATCAAACGAGACAAGGCATTGGCAGTGAGACATTTGGGTTCATTAATGTAGGGGCCTTAATAATTAGAATAGAGTTTTGGGGTTTTCTTATTATAAACATAGCCCAAAACATTATTCTAATCATTAAGGCCCCTGCAATGTTCCGACCTTCGGCTGTCTGGTTTTGCCACACCCTCTACAGATGCGCCGGTTTTCTACCTTACTGTTGTATGACAATACACATCCAAGGAAGCAAGAGGCCCTAGTCCGTCGAAGTCCAAGCCCGGATCCCTGGACCCGAGACCGGCCGTATCAACCTACACCCAAGCCCTACCTGGACCCCAAAAGTACGTCGAATAATAGCCTTGTATAGGTGTTGGGCCATTATTTTACCTACTTTTGGGGGTCTAGGTCTAGGTATAAGCCTTACTCAAGACTTGTTGTTTCTGCTCTAAACCCGGACCCAAAACCACAACACCCTCATTCCTAAACCCCTCTATACCCCAAACCTTAGACGTTCTGTCGAAGCCCAGGCAGTTGGAAGAGGCGGTCCGCGAGACAATGCGTGCCCGTGGTGTGCAAGATATCGAAACAGCCAAGGCTCAAGGGGTGTAGGCGTTGTAGGCTATATACAGTGTTTGCCGGCTAGCCGGAACGCATAAATGCGACAGTCTCTTGATTATCCACAGCCTCAGACCACTCCTCAGACCATGCAGGCAGAGTTGTTTCTTCCAGTTTCTTTGCGTTCGGCTTAGGGCTTGTATGTTAAGCTCTTCAAAACTACGATGCCCCAAATCAAGTGTGAGAGGGAGGTGCCCCCAACCCTAACCCAGAAATCATCCATGCTTCAATTTGCCGGAGGCTGCAGCAAAAGCAGATGCCGCTGGCCGGGCACAACAGGAGCTGAGCCTGACCCTATCCGACCCTGCCTCTAAATCCGCAAGCCCTAAAGTCCCATCCGACCCTAGCCAACCGTACCCTCTCAAGCGCTAGAGTCCTACCCGACCCTACCCAAAGCCACGGATACAAGTTGTTGATCGCGCTTCGTGCAGGAGCGGGAGAACATCGACATCCGCCTCCGTGAGATGAGAGCCCAGTCAGCCGAGAAGCGGAGGACTCGGTCAAATTCCCTTTCAAGAACACTGAAGGATCCTAAGGCGGTTCCTTAACGGGTTCATTTGAGGGTTCCTTTATGGGTTTTTTCTGGTTTATGCACGCAACAGGGTTTGGGGCTCGGGGCATTAGGTGTTTCTTTAAAGGGCTCGGTTAAGGGTCTCGTAAGCTTAAGGGCGCGTCAGGGGTTCATGAGAAGCTTCATCGTACTTGTGCGTGACCTTGAAAGCAAGCCTCGGAGGACAACGCTGGAGACCATCGATGCCTTCTTCACGAGCCTTTGCTACAAGATGCCTCGAGATCCGTTTTTGTTGGGGGGTTTGGGTTTGGGGTTTAGGGTTTCTACTACTGTGCTCCGAGTTACTGAGTTGGTGTTTGCAATAATTATGNGGTGATTTCGGTGTGATCCAGGACTTAAAGCGTTCAACGGCTTCAGGCTCGATTCCATGGTTTCGGGGTTCGGCGAACACGAACAAGAAGAGCTGAAGCATACATCGCAGAGAACAAGCACTTGGCACTCCCAGACCTCAAATCCCAACTCCATCATGCGACGAAGGAGCATGAGCGCCGGTGCACAGACGCTCTATGAAGACCGGGCATCTTGGCGGCAAGATGTTTCGAGGCTGGTGTGACTCGTGATCTGTGTGCTCTGCCAGCTGGCTGTCCCTGCTTTGGTCAACCACATTCCACCCGAATCTTACAGTGTTTGGAACTTCAGAACACGAAACCTCGCAAATTGATTGAGAGGGATCCCAAATCGCCCCAGAGCATTAATGGATGTTCAATCGCTGAATCCATCTACTGCTCCTAGAAGATTCGCTGATATTCGATGCATTGTAAGGGTCTCAAACCCGGAGCTGGATCCGAGTACCAAAGATCGCCAAAGATCTTCATTTGTTAAGCTAAACAATTGCCAACAATGGCCATGGGTGTTTTGGGACTCCCACCCCGCTTCCCCTTTCCACCACCCCCGTTTCAAGATGGCTTTGTGATCCAGCCAGATCCAGCCCTATAGACCCTACGAAACTCCGGTTAAAGTACGCAAGCGGAGACCGAGCTCTTTGAATTCTTCGGCACCATGCAAGGCCAAGACAATCACCTTGGTTGGAGGCCAGTTCATTGTGCACGATGATCATAAGTTTAGCCTGAAGCAAGCATGATTGACATACCATTCTCATCAAGCTTCGGAATCCAAAACTGATGCCAACAGGGGAGACGCCTACATTGGCCTACATGCTTGGAGCCAACGTCGGGATGAGTTCATTGAACGGGGTCTTGGGTTTTTCGGCCTGATCGCCGGAGATTTGTCTTGCCGGGTTCTACTTCCTTTCCGTCCAAGCCGCACTGTTGCAACAATCATTGAATTATGACAGATCAAGCTAAGTTGTCACGGTTCGTTCTGTTACCAATGTTCCTCATATTCGTCGTCATGCATAGTCAGAGAATGGTTCCATCTTCCCATCTGCGGAACCTCAACATCATACGGCCCTAGAAGCCACAGCGCCCTTCCAGGTCTTATCAGTCAGAATTCTGGATCATTCTGACCTTATGAGCCTCCACTAAAACCCCGCCTGACATACATGTTGCTTCTTCGGCGGAGGGCTCACTGCGCTGGCAGTGGGCGTCTACAGCGCCCGCTCGGCGACGCGCGTGGCGGGCCGTGTTCTAGCAGCTCGCTATTGATGGGGTTACCTTGGAACTCCAAAACAGCCCAAAGCAGGCAATTCAAGTCACAAGACCTCAACCGCAGGTACTCTACTTGGAGCCTTCAGTGTAGGGGCATGGCGTCCGCATTTCTATGCGAGAAAGATCTTGCAAGTTGGTGCTTCAAATCACTGTGTCTATGTTTGGCCTTTTAGCTAAAGACGTGCTACAGACAACTCCGCACCCCCAGAGCGCACACCCCATACGCCTCAGGCGCCTTAGAAGCCCTAGCCATATAAGCCCATATATGAGCCCTACAACCATAAATTTACAAAGCCATAAAGCCCCTTGAACTCATAAGAACCCTGGACCGGGGCATCTTCAACACTTCATCTCGCCGCCTAAGGAGAGACACCTCAGTCGGCCGCCTTTGGTGCGCGAGACTTCAAGGCTTTGCGAAAGTTTTGGGGCTGGGGCTTAGGACTTGGGGCATTGACCTAGAATACCCGTTTACTCTAACGACCACTGCAGTGCTTCGAGGCTGCAGACACACATTCAAAGATGAACTTAACATCTTCAACCATAAAGCCTCATGCATACGACCTATCTGATGAAGTCCTTACCTTGGTAAACGCCTCCATTGTCTGCCATCTAGATCCATCTAGGCACTGCCCCCCACCCCCTGCGCTCCCTCTGTCCACCCCCAATCCCGTTATCATAGTTTTTTAGCCTGCCTTGCACCTGCTGCCCCCACCCCCCAACCTCCCCTACATCGCAAACTCGAAGCTCCTGCTTGCAAAGGTGGTCCTGGCGGCCGCAGCTATCCTGGCTACCAGGGCGTGGCGCAAGCACCAACCTCTTCGAAGCTTTGTCTCTATGGCCTCGACGAGTTTGATTTGGGTTTGGAGTTGGACCGGCCTCCTCGCAAAACTGACCATCTTCCTAATTCAAGCCCCCTTCAAGATCCTTGTTTTGCCTTTTATCTTGACAGGGACTGAATTCCGGAGCAAACTCGCTAAGCCCTAAAGCGCCCCCCCACACCAGGAAAAGATCGTCTTGGAGGAGGCCCTGTCGGAGCGTCTTCAGTGGTCCACCAATGCACTGCTCAGTGCACAGCAGCGCCCCGGCAAGAATATAAACGCCGTGAGCTCCCACAGGACCTCGAATATCCAGATGCTTGGAACACTCGAAGCATTATTCATGCCCTGCACCCATTTAAAGCCTCTGTGCGAACTTATGGAGGTGTTTGGGGGGATTCAATTCAGATTTCGTGCTTTGGTTTCAGGGATGTGGGTGTTCAGTCGAAGCCGCATCTTGAAGCCTCTGAGGAACGGGACGCCCTTCCGCCATCTGCTTCTTCACGGACCTCCCGGTGCCCCTATCACGGATTCAGGGATGGCTCCAGCCCTAAACCCCCAAACTGTCAAATCCTCGAATAATGCAGCCGGAGCTTCGAGTTTGCACACAGAAACATGCCAAGGCCGAGAGACAAGCCCAAGCCCCATGATGCCCTCGACAAACCTTTGGCCATCCCAGGCCACAGAGCCCCGAAGCCTGGGCCCTCTTGCATCCTAAGCTCCGAAACTTTTCGTCCGAAGTCTTAAATCCCTGAAGTGCCGAGCTCTGCTACGGAAGGCACCGGGAAGACGCTCTTCGCGCGAACACTGGCAAGGCAGTCTGGCCTGGACTATGCCATCATGTCAGGCGCCCTTGCTTTCAACAGGTAGAGTCAGGTAGAGCCAGAGTTTACTCTGTTGACTGTTCCGCACGTTTTGGTAATTATTCGAGGGTTGCGAGTGTTCCTCCCCGAAGGTGAAAGTCGCTTCCGTGGTGAGTTGTCACACGTGATAATTCAAACCTGTTTGCTTTTCCCTGTCTTCACCACTGCTTATCACATGATATTTAGAGTTACAAGGTTTGCCGAGTGTTTAGTTCAAGGCTTGTAGGCTTGTCTGGAATCCAGGAAGTCCTACACATTACACCCCCGAAGCCCCTAATTAACAGTAAGCACCATCATTTTTCTCCATCTCCGTACATAAGCCCTAACCTCTCAACTCTGTACCGCAATGCCTGAAGCCTGCTCCCTGCCGAAGGTGGCGACCTAGGCCCTCTTGGCCGCGATGGCCCCAACGAGCTGCAACCTGACTTTGCGGGGTTCGAATTGCAGGGACTTGTTGGTGCTGGCCGGGACCTGAACGCGACCGCGATAGGCAGAGCCTTGCGATGCTGACGGCCACAACCGACCAGCCTTTGACATACAGCGTATCATTGCAGCGGACCCATTCCCCAAGGCTTAACGCGGGAAGCTGTTACCTCCCAGACATGCAGGCTTTTAGCCCTGGGCCGGTCTGCAGTAACCCCCCCAGAGTTGTCCAAATGGATCATGCTACTATAGGGGCCTTAATTATTAGACTAGGATTTTGGGGCCCAGCATACTATAAATATAAGAAGGAACCCCAAAATAGTATTGGTAATTATTTAGGCCCCTATATTACCCAACCGGCCCTCAACCCATCTGAGGCACAAGCTCTTCGAGTGGGCCAAACGCTCCCGCAGAGGCGAGGCCCCTAGAATTCTCAGTTTGGGGCATCTTTGAGCTCTTGAGGTGATGTCTAAAACCCTAAACCCTAAACCCCAAAACCCAAACGTCGGGCATCTTTGAACTCCTGAGGTGATGTCTAAATCTGTAGCCCAACCAAGAGACTCTCACTTTACGTCTGCAGCCCGAACCAAATGTAGACCTAGTAAGCCTTCTTCTCGAAGCTCGGCATCGTAGATGCCTTCTCCATCGTAGTGCTGTGGCGATGTGCTTTCTCTTGCAAGTTGAGTAGTGCATCTTTCCAAGTTCTAGGCCTCGCACTTCTTCACTATCCTAAAACTCAGAGCTTTTCTTTCTAGGGCTAGTGGCCGAGAAAGATCGCCAAGCTGCACAGGCTACACTGGGGCTGCGGGTCGAATGGTATGGTGCCACCGACAAACCTTGATTCAACATCCGCGAAATTCCCCGAAATCTAAAGTCACCCCAAGCCCAAGCCTTCAACCATACACCTTGAGTCGACGAAACGAACAGTGAGCTTGCCCGAAGCCCGAAGCCGTGGCAGTCCGCCTTGTGTTGCCCCCCAGACCTAAATCCTCTTCGTCTTCCCTGAACCTCATGGCCGCATAGGGCTGAAACCCTCGAGCCCTCAAGCCCTGAACCCTAAACCACGAAATAGTCCTTGTTTTGTTGTTTTGTTCCTGGCAGGACTGGTCCTCTTCATAGACGAGGCACGGGCTAAAGCCCAACTTCCACGACTCTCCAGCGAGTTTCGGATGTCCTGGGTCCGGTCTAATCTCGAATCGACTGATAGGATCTCATAGGGTGGATGTGGGCTTCCTGACGATGCCTCTGCTGGAGCAAGGCTCCATGCCGGATTGTGTATAGCGGCTTGGTAGGTGGAGTTGTGGAATCTATGCTTTGTAGTGTGTGGTGTCTGGGACACATAACTATAGAAGCAATATGCAGATCTTGGATTTGGGTTTCGGCTACCAATCCTTGGGGCTAGGATTGACCTCGAGCCCGGTTATGTATGCTTTCTGGCTTCGGGAAAGCCTGAAGATAGTCGTTTCAGGCTGACTCGTTCCTTCGCCGCGGCCGTGGTGGAGAGGGTACTATGGGCGAGGATGCAAGGAACTCCCTGTGCCCTGGTGCATACATAGACTTGCCGTTCGGTGGCCCAAAACTGTACTCGCAAGCTTACATGCGAGACCTTCGGTTCAAACAGGAAACAAATTCCTATAAACCCTCAGTCAATGCTCACTTAGCGGCTTGACCCGTCAACAAACGCATCCAAGCCAATTGATTTTGCAGCAGAGCCATGAATTTGCCACCAAGCCCCAAATGCCAGCAAGCCCATTCTCATGCAAAGTGGAATAGAAGCTTGGGCCCAGAGTTGCTTTATGGACATTCCTCTGACGCCAAGGTATCTATTAAATGTTTTGGTCAGGCATAGTGTATTCTTGGGAGTCCTTGCGTTGAGCCCGTCGTGACGGACCCTCGAAGCCTGAGGCTGTCGTACGGAAAGCAGTAGGGGTCATATTGGAAGGCAGGATTTGTCCAGGAAGGCGAAAACGAAACTTTGTCAACCTCTCAGAAAGCCTCGCCCGTCAACCTATAAGCCTTGGCCGCTAAATCAAAGCCCTGCAGGTCCGTCTTTTTGCATCACACCGGCACGGAAAGCGCCCGTGTGGCCGTGATTCTTGCAACGCCGCTCTGCTGGTCTATAGGAACTTTGTTCTCCGACACCAGGCACCTCAGGCCTGCCATGGGCTTAAAAAATCACCAGCAGCCATACTTTGCCTTGCATTGCTCAAGCAAGATGTGGGAGTTTCCGAAAATAGGGGATCCTAATCTAGTACCCTAAATAGCAGGATCCTTACTATAAGGAAGGTACCCCTTATTTTCGGAAACTCCCATGTGAGGCCATTGTTACAAGCCCGACCTCCTTGCAACGCTAGACAACCTCATGGACCTGCCACCCGATGGCCCACAATGGCTTGGCAGTGCCGCAACTCCCGACGTCGAACACCCTAACTTTTATGGTGGCGGGTTCCGGGTTTAGGGTGTAGGTGGGGCTGAAAAGTTGGGGCTCAAAGCATCTTAAAGCCTTGAAGGTTCAGGTCTTTGTGCTCAGCTGTGAAGCCCCACTCAGCAACAAGAAAACCATACAACTAGTGCACAGGTCTGCTTCTAGAGCGCCCTGCCTCGCTCTTGGCTCGAAAGGAATGTTCCCACCGTCTTGGATCGAGCCGTCCTCGACCGCGTGGATGAAGAGTTCGAATTCCCGAGGCCGCGCAGCCTCCAGAGTTGAGGGCACTTGATGGTTGGCTCTTAAATATATAATGTTTGAAGATTTTTTTGGCTTGCAAGAGCTGGGATGCCAGGTGTCTGTGTGGGGGGCATGTGACGGTCTAGAGTTTCCGTTCTTGTGCATGCGTGCATGCTTGCGCATTTATAGTTATAGTGATGCATGATCACACCGCAAAGAAGAGGGATCAACCGTACAACCTTTTTGCTCTCAGGCTAGTTCCGAAAGCCCTGCAGACCCCCAAAGCAAGCCACGAGAAGGCCCAGAAATCCAAATCCCAAGACCGAAAAGCCTGCAAGCCCTGAACCAAACCAAAGATGCATAAGACTTTGTGTCTGTGGGTTTCGGAGCTTTACGGTGAAACCTGAAACCCTGAACCCCCAAAAACATCTGTGCGGCCTAGCCACCACCGCTTTTTTGCCTCGTCGGCTCTGACGCCAGACCGGCTTTTGAGCAGCGGAATCAGATGCTCCGCCTCTTCATCGATCAGCGACTTGGCCAGTTTCTAGGGCACAGGAGATTTCAGAAACGACGTGTAGTTTAGAGTTCCGGGTAAAGTGGCTACGAAATCTTTAGTTAATTAAAGGCAGGGTTTAAGATTTGATGTTTCAATCAGGAGGAGGTCGAGACAATGAAACTAGATGCACCCGGCTCATAACAGATGAAAAACACAGCACACTCAACTATGGCTCTTGCAAGTGTAGCTGTTGCTCCTGCCGAAAGCTTTGTTCTGCTTACAGCGGTGTGCTCAAACCCCAGCCAAGCCCTTTTGATATCCCGGAAGTCGTGCTTCGAAGGCATTAAAACTCGCACCCCCCGAAACCATGCAAAATCTTACAAGTACAATCCCCAACAGTCTCGGGGCACTGGTTGGCCTGCTCGTGTACTAGGAGAAAAGTTCCCGCCTGAACACATGCATGGATAAGCTGGGCGGCTTCTGGGATTGTGTTACCAGCTCCAAGCCCGGTTCTCAAAGAGCAGCTTGGTTCCTCAATGATTCACAGGTACCTGTTGCGGGCCTCGAAGGGCGGAAAGTCGCTGATCGAAGTGGACGCTGCGCTGGACGACAAGTTTTGGGAGGACTGGGTCACTTGGGATGTCTGCCGTAAAGAGCCATAACCCTACGCACCACGCCCCAAAATCCTGAGTCCCTGAGCCCCGGCAATGAGGTGCGACATCATTGCATCAAATGTGCAACCTGTGGCCCTGCACGGCACAGGCCGTAGCTCGAAGGATGTTTGCCTGTGGATCGAATTTGTCTCAAGCCTACGGGAGCAGAGAGGCTAGAGACCTGCCAACATCATGGCTTTGCGTCTTGTGGGGCATGACAACTTGTGTGTCACCAGCCTGGACGTCTACAATCTGCATTTGCTCGTACATCACTTTCGTGGGACCGATTGGGCGCAGCATGTTCTGCCCTTTTTGGGATTCCGCGTCTTCACTTGCTCCGTGGCCGCAAATCAGTCCAAAACATTCGCAATCAGCGAGGCTGGGCAGCTTGCCAGCTCCGACTTGGAATACGATCTGCCGCCCGATCTCGGTCCAGTTGTGGCAGTGGCTGCCGGAGGAGCGGTGGGTGTCGTCGGAGGACATCACACCTGTGCGGTGAAGGCGAGTGGCGAGCTGGTTTGCTTCGGCTGCAAATTCCAGGATCAGTGCGATGTGCCTCCCGACCTCGGTGCGGTGGTGGCCGTGGCTGCTGGAGTAGGACACACCTGTGCCGTGAAGGCGAGTGGCGAGCTCGTCTGCTTCGGATGGCATCAGCTTGGTCTGTGCCATATGCCGCCAGGCTTCACGGTTCTGCTTGCCCCACAGTCCATCCGCACACCCACACCAGATCCACTGCAGGATGTACTGCAGCTCGTGCATCACAGCGACCTCCTGCTGATATCCCGGAAGAGGAGGCCCGAGAAACCGTGGCGCAACAGGAGGCTTCTTTGATCGAGAACAACATCGGATCCGGCTGGCATGGCAACGACTTGCAGCCTCAGATGCATGTTGGACTCACTCGGGTGGTGCATTTGACGTTGAGCCGCTCGCATCGCCAGCTGGACCAAGATCTGGAGCATTCTCTGGCCTTGCAGCCATGTCGGCAGGCTCTGAGACAGGAGGGAATCGCCTGGCGCTTGCGCTTTGGCGCAAAGATCCTTATGGAGCCTGTATCCGCAGCTATTTGTCCACCATGTGCCTGAGGCCCTGCGACATCTTCGTCACCGAAGACCTGGAGCAAGAGGTGAGGCGAGTGATCCGGCAGATGCCCAGCAGCCTTTGCGTGTTGCCAAGAAACTCCCAAAACATCGCCTTCACTGACGATCATGAGAAAGTGGTGTTGGTCAGCCGCTCCTTCTTGAACATCCCTGCAACGACACTCCTCAATCCGGCCTCCGTGGTGCAGTCCACCACCGAGGCACGGACGCGTCAGGGATACCACGGCACGAACCCGCGCAGAGTCCAATCCCTGTCGGGCTGATCTGTGTCATATGCAGCTCTTACTCCCGGGCCTCCCGCGAAAGATGTGCAGCTACTGATAGCAATTTTGGAGGTCTTCCCATTGTACAGCTGTTGTTCGCCGTAGCGCCTTGGAGTGACTTGCTTTTAGCCTCCTCCAAAGGCGCTGTTGGCGGAGCATTGCCGTTGAGGCGGAATTGGAAGCTGCAGCGACATGATGATATCGTGTATCAGTATTCGCGATGTATAAATCAGATCGACACTTGGCTCGGAGTGTTTCTGTGGTCTTTGCAGCATCTCAGAAGGACATCCACAGGCCAACGACTGTCAAATCGAGGGCAGCACGATGCCAGAAAGTTCCAGTGGCGGCCTCGCTTGGGCTGTCTTTGTGGAGTGACTTGCTTTTGGCTTCCTCCACACTTGCTGCCACAAGAGTGACTTGCTGAACTCGGTTTCGTCGGCGCTGCGGAGTGCGGACACTTTAAAATCTCGCGTGTGATGAGTGGCCTCAACCCCCAGACACACTTGCTAGTTTCTGCTTTGTGTGATGTTCTTTGGGAGGGACATCTGTCACACGGACATGGCTTGGTGTGCACCTGGTGCAACCTTTAACGGCATTGAGCTGCAGTATATCACAATCACTTTCAGTAGTATGGACATGTTGCTATACTAGCAGCACCGAAAACATGATAGCATTCTCTGGAGCCTCAACCTTCAAGCTAGGGAGAAGCTCGCAGCCCTCCTCTCAACTCCTAGCATCTCATAGAGCAGAATCCATTCGAAGCTTCCTGAAATTTTGAGTCCTTACAACAAGGCCCCTATTATTCAGGCTCCAGGGGTACCGCATTTTGAATAGATTAGAGTTCCCGATAGATTCTTCTTCGGGCAGGACGTGGCCAAGCAGACCGAGGGCATGTCGGGCCGCCAGCTGGCGAAGCTGGTGTTGGCCTTTCAGCCCCCCTGGCCCGAAATACTTAGCTTTGCTTAGTAGGGAATGGAGGAATGGTAGTAATTGTAGTTATAATTCTACCCCATTCCTCCATTCCCTAGTAACCAAAGGTAAGAATAGCAGACGGAGGATTCAGAGTAGGCCACAGAAAGCGTACCTTGGGTTCTGAGAGGCCATAAGCAGGGTGTATCTGAGGCTTCTGCAGATAGCGGGGGCTCAGGGCTTAGGTTTGTGCCAGGTTCTGTGGGATGTGTCGCGTCTGGTGTGTTTGTTGCACTAACCCGAGACGAGGTAGGGAGAGTCTTGTGAAAAAGTGAAGGCTCCAAAGATCCAGGTCTTAGCTGTGAACCCTCAAGCTTCAAGAGGAAACATGAGGGGTTTAGATTTACGATGCCCCCCCGGCTTGAGAGTGGAGCATTGGGTACCATCCGGAAGGCAGTATCTCCGACCATTTCTCTCCACAATGTAGACTTCTCTTCGGAACCCAAGCCCTAAACCCCAAACCCTGATCCCCCAAGCCCTGAAACCCCACACCTGAGTGAGCACAGGCCCCCCAGATTCTGCTCTTTTCGAGGTCCGCGGTCTTCGGCTCGGGGACGACCCGCCTCACACAGGGGCTGGCGCAGACGGTGCTTCAGTGGCGCCTGAGCCATCCTAACGCCTGATTTTTGGAACTTGTGGGTTTAGGGTTTAGGGCATTAAGTGGCTTATGATTTGTTTAGTTATAAGCATACAAGGAAGACTGAGATTCCTCGAATGTGTAAGTTGCTTCCATGTCTAGGGCTTTGGGGTCGTAGTGTGTTTGGGATACTGGGTTCCAGGTATTTTGAAAGGCTTCATATCAAGGGCATCATAAGATCGGCTGCTGTGTTCGGCTTCCTCGAGGGACAAGCAGAGGGCCCAATGGAGTATGTAGAATTGATTTTCGGATTCTAGGACCGTGGATCTGCAGGCTTTCTGCTTCTGTAAGGTGTTAACCAAAAGTTTTTTCGCAACATCTATCCGAGTCATACGAAACCGTCATTAAATCACATCTGATGCAATCCATGTGGTTCTGCAGCTCTGAAAGGTGTTGCGGGAGCCCCGAGTTGCTAGTTGCTAGGAAGCCTCGACTTTGCCTTGTGGCTCTGCGCGTGGCTTTAGTCTCAGACTTCAGGTCTAAGAGGCTTCAGAGTGTATAGAGTCTCGGGCATACTCAGACCCCCAAAAGTAGGTAAAATAATGGCCCAAAACTTATAAAAGGCCGCTAATCTACACATACTTTGGGGGTTCCTTTAGTGTAGGAAATTGGGCATGAGCCTCCAGATTTGCAAATGGAAGCATCTTAGAGGTTTCGGGCGCGAGGGCTCTCGCCGGTCCTTGTTTCGCTTCCCTTTTTTCCCCCTTCGCTGGGGCTTTCATCGTGTCCAGGCACCAAGTTGAATCTCAGGCGTTTTGGAGTTTTGAGTCCATTGGATTGGTGTTGAGGTTGCACTTAGGGCTCAGTGTTTTTCTTCTTGCCATGTCAGATGAGTCAGAGCTGGTCTGTTTAACAGAAATGCAGTAGCAAAAGCAACAAATTGCGACTGCTGTGGCCTTGATCCTTTAAATTTCGCCTGTCTCGCTAGCTGGCTTTGGACTCCTAAATGACAGCGACGGTGTGGCCTCAACATTCTAGATACTGATGCCTGAACCCTAAAGAACAGTTTTCTGAAATCCTGACGAGTTCAATCGACTTTCGCGGGTTGGTGCTTGGACCAGGTTCAGTTTCGTTTGACCGCCGGATGCTTCTCGACTTCGAGACTCCATTCCTCAGAGTATGGATGACAGCTCGCAAACTCTGATTAGATTTCAGAGTCTTGGGGTATCATCATCTGATAGTGATAGTAGCTGTAGTCGGAATCTCCCACAAGGACTGGGACATCCGCAGAAGCGAATTTCTCTAACAGGAGTTCTTCTTGAAGGAAAGTGAAAAGACCCACAGCATGACCCCAGGATCTGAGACCGCAGCGCAAAGCTTCGGATTTCATCGGAGAAGGGTCATGACGGTCTGACCCTTCACTCTTGAACGGAAACCCTGGATCCCTGACCCATTCAAGCCTAGTCTTCAGACCTTCAGTATACCAGCCCCCCAAACCCTGAACCCTGAAATCCTGACGCCCTGAAACCTGGAACCTTTAAGTCTGGACTCTCGGTTTTTCGAGAAGCTGGGCATTTGCAGAGTTTTGGTCTGGTGCAGTTCAGAAAAAGGTCGCTCCGCGCAGGCCAGGAGCTCGCCTGCAGGAAGCCCCTTGCCTGTGGCTGCTGCTGTAGCTTTGTCTTGCTTCTTTGCTACTCTCTTGTTTTAGGAAGCCAGTGTAGAGCATGGAACAGCTGGGCTAGCGGCTAGAGCCTGAACCCGCAAGCTCAAGGATGCTTCTGGGCTTTAGAGTATGTGTATTCTCGGATGCATCTTCTCACCATCTACCGTCGAGGCATCGCTGGTCTGAATTCAGAACTCTCTAGCGGTTGTCCCAGCAAGGTCATGGGTATTCATGGCTCAGGTCTTTACTTTGTCGGGCTTTCAGATGCAAAAGAAGACACTACAAGACCTGCAAACATCTGAAATGCCCCAATGCCTGCGGTGCAGCTGCATTGCTGGATGTTGTTGTTTCTCCACAGCTTTGGGGATCCAAGCTTGCCTCGTAGCCGCTGATCGCTGATCAGCTGGATGGAGCCAGCATCATGATTCACAGGCCGTTCGAGCTTTCGGGATGTAGGGCTTCGGTGTGTGGACCTGGGCCCTACGGATCTGCTTGCGGTCTATGAATTATGTGGCCTTGTCGAGGATACCGTTTTGGGGAATCGGCAGGTTAGCTTTCGGCTGTCAGGTGTCAGGTTTCGAAACTACGGGTTTCTCAGGCTTTCTAGTTTCTCACGTGTGTCTAGGATGTGTGGGCTCGGAACAGGGTGTAGGGCCTGATTGATCTGCTGCAGCTGTTTGTTCACGCGGATTGTTCACGCGGATGGTGTATGTTACAGGTTCAGGAAGGCTGTTGCGAAGAGATGGCATCGAAGTCTATTGGTGCCTGAACTTCTGCATCTGTACGAAATGAGCCATATTTGAATCACATGCAAGGTCTCAGAGCCATCGAAACTCTGAACCCAAACCCCCAAACCCCCAAACTCTAAACACCCTAACCTCTGCTGCCAGAACAGCAAAGTACTAGGCTGCACTCGTTTTCCTTCACACCCTCGGCAAAACACGGTTTCGGAAGGGCTTTCGGTGTTTGGTCTTTAAGTTCAGGGCCCAGGGCCCCAAGGTTTTGTGGTTTCCTGTTTCGGGTGGTGGATTCGGGCATCTAGCTCGCAAGTTGCACATTTCATCGCCAGTCAAGTCCCCCACCCAGTCTGTTCCTTTCTCAGCCCTAGAGACCCTAGAGATGTTGCCCCATGAAGCACCGCCAAACTATCAACCAGAGTCCAGAGCTCAAAGTGCAAAAAGCTGCCAAAAGACATCCGCTGGAGTACGTAGACATCGTGGGATGAGATCGCCTTAGGAGCTGTAGCACAGATGCACTCGCTGTGAGCCCTAAGTCAGCAACTTTGGTGCTCTTAGGACTTATGTTCCATTTCTAGAATAAAGGTCCCAAGGATTAGGAAAAGTTCTACTGTTCTAGTTATCATGGTTCTCAGGGTGCTTAAGACAGACAGTAACCATGAGGTTTTAGTTAGCAGTGGGGTCGATGCGATTTCTGGCGGGGCTATGGGTGGAATTGCGTGTGTCTTAACGGTCTCGACGGAGAAGACCTACTGTACCCGCTTGTGCACTGTTTTGCTTGTGCCAGATTCAGCCAGTCCCTTATTGCTGCGTAAGAGCCATTGCTTTGACACTCCCCGACAGACTGCAGTAACTGTCGTAACAAAGGCCGCACTTCCTCGTCCCTTCAGGGATGACCATCGCTCCTTGAAGTGGAGTCTGCTCGGGACGACAAGTTCTGGGAGGACCGGACCCTGCGGCTCTTTACTGTGCAGGTCATTCCAATCTTGCTGTTTGAGCAACAAGTTAGTAGTGCACTTTGTGCAGTCGCATGCAGTGCAGCTTGTGACATGTGCGACTCGTCACAATGAAGGCTGCTATCGAAAATGCCCTCGTCGCGTCTCAAGCCTATTCGGGCCGGGGGCTACGGGAATAGTCGACATGCCATTATGGCTCTGCGAAAATTGGGGCACACTGACGTATACATCACTCCTCAGGACGTTTACAACCTGCGTTTGCTCGTCCAGCTCACTCGCGAGACGACGTTTGCCGAGCTCATGCTGCCCTTCTTGGGCTTCCGCATCCTGAGCTCCAGCTGCTCCGTGGCGGCGTGCATGGATTCAATGTATGCCATCGATGAGTCTGGGCAGCTGCATTTCTTCGGCCTGGGTCGGAAGGCTCTGCCACCAGACCTGGGTCCGGTGGTGGCAGTGGCAGCCGGACTTGAGCACACCGCCGCCTTGAGAGCAACTGGAGAACTGCTTTGCTTCGGAGCGAATCACTGGGGCGAGTGCGATGTGCCGCAGGACTTGGGCCGGATCCTGTCTGTGGCTGTCGGTGACTTTCACACCTGTGCTTTGAAGGCGACTGGGGAGCTGACTTGCTTCGGGAAGAATGAAGATGGTCAGTGTGATGTGCCTGGCGACCTCGGTCCGGTGGTTGCGATAGCTGCCGGAGCATATCACACCTGTGCCGTCAACTCGAGGTGCGAGCTGGTTTGTTTCGGAAAGAACGATTGCGGTCAATGCGATGCGCCTCCCGATATCGGTCCTGTGGCCGTCGTGGCAGCCGGGGCGTACTACACTTGCGTCGTGCGAGCTGGAGTTGCGAGCTGGTCTGTTTCGGAATAGTCTTGGTCAGTGCGATGTGCCACCGTGCCACCCGCCCGAGGCCCTCGGCCCCGTGGTTGCTGTGGCCGCAGGATATCACACATGCGCCGTAAAAGCGAGTGGTGAGCTGGTTTGCTTCGGAAACCATGAACACGAACAGTGCGACGTGCCTCCTGGCCTCGGTCCGGTAGTTTCCGTGGCCGCCGGGCAGTATCATTCATGCGCAGTCAAGGCCAACGGTGAAGTGAGGTGTTTCGGATGGGATTTTTTCGGCCAGTGCAACGTGCCGCCAGACTTTAAGGTTCCCCTTTCCCTGCGGACCAGCTGTGTGCCCATACCTGATACAATTCGCAATGTACTGCAACCTGGATGTCACGATGAGCCTGCTACCCCCACATCCCGAAGCTGCAAAGGTCCGCAAAGCCATCCCCATCCCCCGGAATCCGAATAAGCTTCCCTACGGCTCCAGTTACCTAAATGTTGGGGTGCTGGGTTACATAATGTTACGTGGTTGTAGTTTACTATTGAGGTATCAGGAGCCCAAGGGCGCTTTTGTTGTTCTTCATACCACGGAACAGTTTTGGAGGACTTTTCCTTGTACAGTTTAGTTTGCTTCTTGCCGGAGTGCCTTGTTGGAATGACTTGCTTTCAGCCTCTTCCAAGAGTGCACATGGCGGAAAGCGCATTAAGCGGGGCATGTATGCTTTTCTTCTCGTCGCAACAGCAACATCGATGTACATTGATGTGGAGTGTAATGTTTCTATGCGTCTGGCATTGCCTGTTGGTTGCAAGGGTTCGCAACATCCTGGTCCCATAGGTGCTGCCGCCGACCCATGCCTGGCGGATTTAAGGGCAGCATGCCACGGAGGCTTGAACATATTCCAGCCATCCTTTTCGAAAGATATGGTCGAGATTGTAGCGTGGCAAACCAGCCGTTCTGGGGTTGTCTACCTCTTTTGCTGACTTTGTGGGGTGACTTGCTTTCAGCTTCCTCCGCAAGAGCAGCCACAAGAGCGACTCCTTGAACTCGTTGTCTGCGAGTGCGAAATCAACAACGCTCAAGCCGCTCAGAGGGCTGAATTACAATGGTTTTAATTGGATTTGGGTGTTTAGGGTTCAGACTCCTGACGGAGGCTTTAATAAGGTCGTTAGAATGTCTAAGTTGCTTTGCATGAATATTGTCGTTAAGTTAAGTGGGTAAAGACTGAACAATGAGCCACTGCCAACCGAGTTCCTGCATCCCAGACCACGAGCCTGGAGCCAACTGAGGGTCTAAACCCAACTATTATAAGGGTTACTGTAAGGCTTTTAAGAGGGATTTTGCTGATTAGAATAAGGTTTTGCCCTCGCATCATCGGAACTTCAGGAGGCATTGAAGTCAAGTGGAGGCTTGCCAGGCCTCCAGTCGTACTTGGCTCTGAAACTGAAACAGGATCCAAGGATCGAAGCTGGGGTTTCTTTCAGTGTTAGAGAATGTATTGAGATTATGGCGCCTTCCTAACGTTTCAGGTGGAAGCCTCGAATCCGAAGCCTGAAGCCACCCCGCACCTCAGCAGTTGTCGACAGGAGACATCTGGTCGTGAGATGGGGAAGCTCATGCTGTCCTTCAGCCCCTCGGGAACCAATGGCTGTGAGATAGGAACAGTCGAGGTTTAGGATTCTAGTTCTAGGATTGGACAGTTCAGAGCTCTATAGGCTTGAGGGTGAAGGCTTCAGGAGGCGCTTTTCGAGGTTTGCGGGGGTTCAGTGCGAAGTGTAGAGGTCCTCCTGACTGAGTATAGATTCAGGTCATACAGTCGAGAGACAAGAACGCCCACGTCGCTTCGAAGCTGTTTTGGTTCGATGTGCATGGGCTTTGGGGTTTCGTTAGCTGTCAGGGAAGTATTAGTTATTAGTTAATCTTGGCTTGGAGTTGGGGATTTCCGGATGTCTATGTGGGGGAGCCTAGTAAGTCGCCGTTTATTCACTGTAACTAGATGTCCTTTTGAGGCGAGCTGTGCAGAGTGTAGGCGTAGGAATCCCATGCATTATGCAAAGCTACAGCAAATTTGGATGTAATTCCAGTCCCTCTTCAGCGATTTCAATGTCGCCGTATCTCCAAGACCCGGGAGACCTGAACTTGAAATCCGAAGTGCTTACAGGGTTCATTTTATGGTTGATGGGGTTTTTGATCGAGGGTTTAGCTTTCAGGGCTTACACTAACCCAACCTGCGCTTCAAGCTTGGAGAGGAGAGCCGGAGACGTCGGGCCTCCAGCTGGCGAAGCTGATGCTTGCTTTCAGGCCTTCAAAAAAACGGCAATAGAGACTTCTGTGAGAGAGGAATGGTTTGGGGCTGAGAGTTCAGGGTTAGCGGCTTTAGAGCCCTCCTGCTTTCTTGGGGGCTTTGGTCTGCATTTTTGATTTTAAACCAGGGTTCGGGTTTTGGGGGCTTTTCGGGTTTTGGTCCGAGGATTTGGTGCTTAATCGGCTTTAGCACTTTTGGATTGCTAAGGGCCCATGAAAGATAAAATGAACAAGCTTATTAGCTTAAGGGCCCATGTACCAAGTTCAGATAGTATATACTTTTACTCTGGGTGCTGCAAAAGTTTTCACGGTTTACACTTTATGACTACATGACTCTGAGCTCAGATCAGTAAGCCTCCGAGCTTTGCAATCTGTTCCAATCTCATGTGCACCGACACCAGGGCTTCGCCAGGGGCAGGGGTTCTAAAGCAACTCATCTGGCTCCCTTCCTATGGTAACTTAAACGACGAAGTTCCTTAGGGAGGTTCAGGCTCTTCTTATGTTTTTTTGTTTCCAGCTTTCGGCTTCGAGTTTGGGATCCTCGGTTGGATTGTTTTTCGCAGATCTCGCTTCTACCTGCGGAGACTGGGGGGAACCGCTTCAGGGTCTCGAAGTCCCGGGAACTATCGACTTCTGGAGCCCTAAAGGCTGCTTTCAAAGGATTTTTTATGGAATCCTTCAAGGTGAAGTCTCATGTGTTTCAAGGCCCTGGGTGCCCAGTTTATACCGGTGGTTGAAGTCACAGAGAAGCCCCACATAGTACAGCTTGGACGTCCTGAAAGCACCCAGATAGGAAGTCCTTAAAGGCCAAAAGATAGGACACCTCAAAGGCCAAAGGATAGAAGCCCCTAATGGACCAAAAAGTATATACTTGTTGTGCATATGAACCTTGAGGATCCCTGAGGGAGATGCATGAATTGTCGATAGTTGTCGCTTCAGCAAGTCAAGTATGCTGTTGCTCGGATCCACGGACGTCAATTGCACAGGCGCAACAGGCTTTTCTGGGGCCCTGACATGTCGGGTTTTCGGTATGCCTCCTCTGTAGTTGGGTCCTTTGTTTTGGGGTTTGTCAGAGAATAGGCTGTGCCTCTTTCTGCCTGCGTCGCAAGACGGCTGCCCATGCAGCTACTGTTGAAGCTGCTCCCTGGACAGACTCCTTGAATTCCAAACCCCGCTGCAGCCACAACAAAGTGCCAAGCACGACTCGGTAAAATCGAAAGCTGAGCCGCTACAATGTCCTCCTGAATCGTGTGTGAGAGAGAGAGAGAGCGCGGTTTCGATAGTGTTGACTTGCCATGCTCCCAGACCTCGAAAGGCCTTCGTAGTCCTTTGGCCCACAGGAAGCCCATGCGTGATGATATCAGGCTCTGATCGGCGTGGACGCTGCTCCACTGGACGACAAGCTTGACAAGGACTCGGCATCTGTCATGCTTGCTGTCAAGGTCCAACGCTATGTGTAAGAAGCAAAGTGAAACGCACATGCCCACCGTTTCGTCTCGAGGCTGCACTAGGCACAAGGGTCGACCTGCTTGCCGGCAAAATGGTTCTGCGCTTGCTGGATGACGCTAACCACTACGTTAGCCCACAAGACGTATACAACCTTCCCAGAGGGTCCCACATACACTACCATTATGGAATTAGGTCCCCAAAGCCATAATGGGGATGGTCTTTTTGGGGCCTAATTCCATAGTTAGTGTATATGGACCCTCTGGGTTTCGGCTTCTCTGCCGCCACGTTCGCCGGACGGATTGGGCCAAAGATGTTCTGCCCTTCTTGGGATGGCGCTTTGTGCAAATAAACGCCGTGGCCGCAGGTAACTTCTCAACATATGCCATCAGTGAGGCTGGACAGCTCGTGTGCTTGCCCGAAAACGCAGATGCTTTGCCAGAAGACCTCGGTCCGGCGGTGGCCGTGGATGTCGGATATGCGCACACCTGTGCCGTGACGGCGAGTGGCGAGCTGGTTTGCTTCGGAGACAATCACCGCGGTCGGTGCGATGTGCCTCCCGACCTCGGTCCGGTGATGGCTGTGGCTGCCGGAGGTGAGCACACCTGTGCCGTGAAGGTGAGTGGCGAGCTGGTTTGCTTCGGAGACAATCACCGCGGTCAGTGCGATGTGCCTCCCGACCTCGGTCCGGTTGTGGCCGTCGCTGCCGGAGCTCAGCACTCCTGTGCCTTGAAGGCGAGTGGTGAGCTGGTTTGCTTCGGAGAGAATGGCGGCGGTGAGTCAATGTTCGGTGCGGTGGTGGCCGTGGCTGCGGGATCTTACCACACCTGTGCCGTGAAGGTGAGTGGCGAGCTGGTTTGCTTCGGAGAGAATGGCGACGGTCAATGCGATGTGCCTCCCGACCTCGGTGCGGTGGTGGCCGTGGCTGCTGGAGGATTTAACACCTGTGCCGTGAAGGTGAGTGGCGAGCTCGTTTGCCTTGGGGATAATAGGTATGGTCAGTGTGATGTGCCGCCAGGCTTGAAGGTTCGGCTTCCCTCACAGTCCATCCGAGCACCCATCCCCGATCCACTGCAGGAGGTGCTCCAGCCGGTGCATCACAATGAGCCTCCCGCCGAAATCTCGCAAGAGGAGGGCGCGGCCATCGTGGCGGAGCAGGAAGCATCTTGGATCGAGCACAACATCGGATCCGGCTGGCATGGCAACGACTTGCAGTCGTGGGTGCCTGCTGGACTCACTCGGGTGGTGCATCTGACGTTGAGCCGCTCGCATCGCCAGCTGGACACAGATTTGGCGGATTCTCCGGCCTTGCAGCCCTGTCGGCAGGCCCTGGAAGAGGAGGGCTTGGACTGGCGTTTCCAACCCTCTGGTGCCAAAATCTTCATGGAGCCTTCCTGCTTCCGAGCCATCCGCAGCCATCTGTCCACCATGCGGCTGAGGCCCTGCGACATTTTCGTCGCCGAAAACCTGGAGGAAGAGGTACGGCGAGTGATCCGGCAGATTCCCAGCAGCCTTTGCGTGTTCCCAAGAAGCTCCCAAAACATCGCCTTCACGGACGATTATGAGAAAGTGGTCTTGGTCAGCCGCTCTTTCTTGAACATCCCTGCAACGACACTCCTCAATCCGGCCTCCGTGGCGCAGTCCACCACCGAGGCACGGACGCGTCAGGGATACCACGGCACGAACCCGCGCAGAGTCCAATCGCAGTCGGGCTGATTTATGTCATACACAGCTCTTGCTCCAGGGCCTCCCACGAAAGATGTGCAGCTACTGATAATAGCAATTTTGGAGGTCTTCCCATTGTACAGCCGTTGTTCGCCGCAGCGCCTTGGAGTGACTTGCTTTTAGCCTCCTCCAAAGGTGCTCTTGGCGGCGGCATTGCCGTTGAGGCTGAATTGGACGCTGCAGATAAGAGTTCAGTTGCACTTGAACATGTCCCATATAAGCACTGTCACGGCCACTACTTGGTAGTGACATACTGAAACCAGTATGTCGCGATTTTGAACAGCGAACATAGTGATCGTGACACTGGCTGTGGCAATCACTCTCCTACAACAGTGTGGCGGTTGATCTGACAACAACGAGCATCTTAGCTACGATTCGAGGTTCCCTACAGGTATTGCTAGGTTCAGTGCATGGTATCATTGGGAGCTCCGGCCGAAACCTCCCCCTTGCAGTCCGGGAGGAGCTGCTTGCAAGCTAAATGCTCGCATCTCCAAGCATCTTCGTTCCGACAGGAATCCCGCTCAAGAAGCAGGAAGCCACCCAAGCATAAGCTGTCGAAGCTTGCCTCAGTATGTAGGAATACTACCTTCAACGGTGACCGTGTCTCGGTGATTTTGGGAGCCCTCATCGCAAAGTCCCTTAAACCCACCACCACTACAGCACCCCAATACATCGACCCCGAATCCGAAGGACGTGGCCCAAGCAGAGCGAGGGCAGATCCGAATCTCACACTGGCCTGGAAGCCCGCGAGAACCCGAAGCCAACAGGCATGCAAAGGCCCAAAGGGGTTTCGGGCTCAATAGGGCTCAAGTGGAGTTGATCGGAGGCAAGTATAAATTATAATGTGGTGATTAAACTCCGCGAAGGAGTCTGCAGGGCTGTTTGGAAGAAGATTTGTGGTGTTGTTCGTTTTTGGTTTGTTGGATCTGGGCAGGAGCAGCTAGGTTTGGGAGTCGCCCGCTTCCGCTTCGCGGTGAAAATGGGGTTCGATCCCGCATTGAAAGGGGGAGGCCCAAGGCTCAAAACGACTTCATGGGCCGTAAGTTGTGGACGATCTCATGGCTTCCTCAGCCTGTGAGGTCGGTTCCACCCATTCTCATCTGAACTCCACGAAAAATAGCCCCAAGGCCCTACCAAGCGGCTACCATCCGGCACAGCACTTGCATGTGCACTTGACTCTTGCGGCGAGTCTTATCAGAATCAAAATAAGTTGTCATAATTTGTGTGAGGAGAATCGCACTGATAGGGTCAGTTGGGACTTCGAAAGGCTTGGAAGTGAGGCCCCATCGCCCACTTACGCGTTGCTTTCCGCAACATCCGCCTGATCCCCCAACAGCTTGGCTGCTCGAGGCCCGTGGTGAGTCGGGAAGGACCCCGTGGCTCCTGAGGTTTCCGGAGGCCTGCTTCCCTTGAGGTTGGATTGAAACCTTCAGCGCTTGAGGCTCAAGTCCAGACGTTGCTCTTTCTTTTGATTTGTAGTTTCGGGTCGAGGGTTCGGGGTGTCCTGGGATTTTGAATGAAGGGTTTCAGCTTGAGGCGTTCCGTTCCAAGGTTACACTGGTACATGAGTTCTGAGATCCGAGTCTTAGGATGTTCATGGTTTGAGGTGTCTTGTTCCTTCCGATGCTCATAGGCTTCCTGCTCTTGGTTTTTGTTCGGAACCTGGTGGTTCGTGGGCTCTTAGCATTCAAGTGTGCGTGTGTGTGTGTGTGTGCGTGTGTGTTGTCTTTCTTCTTCGTGGCTTTGGTGCGCATTCGTGTATTCTGGAAGGTTCGGGTGAGGTTTGAATTTCAGAGTTTGAAGGGCTTAGGAGACTCGCGTGCTCTCGCAAAACAACCGGGGTGGGCTTCTTCGTAGGGCGGATTGGCGGAAGTTTCAGGGCCAGAGACACATCATTCGTCAGGGCTTCGCTATTGCTAGTTGTGCTTGGGGGTGCAAAGGGTTCTTGTGTTTGGTGTTGAGGGTTTTTGGCACTGTTGTCGTAGCCTCTCTCTAGTAGCGACGTCATAGTCTTGGCTTTACCTACAGTCTCCATTGTTGTTCCTTTTTTTGGTTTAACCAACTATATAACAAGGATCCTATAAGGTACCCCCCAAAAAGGAACTACAAAGGATACTACAAGTAGGGTTTCTGAAGAACTGGCCCAGCTTTTCGGAGCAAACCCCGAGCTCTTAAGCCCAAGCCGTACCCGATTGCCCAAGAAACTCAGGCCTCGAACCCTTGAGTCTAAGATCCTTAAGGGAGGGAGTTTAGGGTTTAGGGTTTAGAAGAAATTTATAGGGGTTGAGACACAGGAACCCTTCCTTCCTTTCCTCCTCCGTTCCTTCCTTCAGGACGTTGCCAGGAGACGGATGGCACGTGAAGCCTCCAGCAAGGACCAGCTGACGGGGACTTTATGATTGCGAGCTGGAACATCAGAAGCTGGGGCTACAGGGGATTTAGGGTTGATGGATGCTAAAGCTCATTGTCATGCAAACCTAAACAACTTCAGCGCAAGTGCCTTACGTGTACTGTAGTTAAATATATAGTATACACAATATAATATACCGCAAAAGCCTGTTCTAATTATTAAGGCCCCTATAGTATGCGGTGGCGGTTCTTTGCTTGGGATGGGCTGCCAGCTTCCCCTCCAAGTTGTTTTCTCTGGCTCTTTGGGGCTTGCTGCCGCAGGGGATTCATGCAGGATTTGCAGTATAGGTCTTCGGAGTTGGTGCGCGCTCTGTCAGGGCAGGTGTGCGTTTTCAAGAGAGCTTCTACTTGCTTGAGTGCTGCAAGACAGGACGGAGGTTGCACTTCCAATCGGACGGCACTCTGCACGGCAGCTGCTTGTGAGGCCGCGGTTTGCAGTTTGACTTGATGCTGGGTGCCACACGATGATCAGATGGCTTTTAATTACACCTAAGGTGCTGTCACATAATGTCACATAGCTGACATAAACAAGCACGGCTTTTCCTGTGGTTCTTTCGCCTCAAGCAGCGGCCGGTGAGCTGTGGAGTCCCATGGAGCTGCTACGCCTGCGCAATCCGCAGGGTGGGCCAGGTCTTCGCGTCTTCGGCCGGGACCTCCACCACCTCTGCTGGATCTGTGCACAGAGGCACCGAAGAGGCCAGGCATTGCCCTACAACGTGGCAGAGACTGTGCTGCGGTTTTTGACGGTGCTGTATGAGTGTGGTTCGGGATGTCAAAGTCGAGTTGCAGCCACTTCTAGAAGAACATACGCCGTTGATTCCAACCGGGAGCTGGCTCGCTTCGGAGCTGGTGACGATGGTGTGCCATCAAATCTGGTTGGACCTCTATCGTGCATTGCTGCAGGACTGTCCCACGTGTGTTTCTTGAAGGAATCAGGAGAGCTGGTATGCTGTGGCAACAACTCCACTGGACAATGTGCTGTCCCTTCGAACTTGGGGCCAGCTGTTGCAGTCACCGCGGGCTTCTACCACACCTGTGTCCTGAAGGCAAGCGGGGAGCTCGTCTGCTTCGGCTCGCATGGGCCGAGCTGCAACGTGCCGCCAGGCCTTGGTCGGGTCACAGCGGTGGCCGCGGGCCAACATCACACCTGTGCTGTCAGGGCAAATGGCGAGTTAGTTTGCTTTGGCGGAAATCAGCGTGGGCAATGTGATGTTCCAGTCCATCTGGGCCCCGTCTCTAGTGTGGCAGCCGGGCTTAGCTTTACTTGCGCTGTGAGAGCAGATGGTGAGTTGATCTGCTTCGGCAGCAACAGCCATGGGCAGTGCAACGTGCCGCCAGACCTTGGCCCGGTGTCAGCGGTGGCAGCAGGCTACGCGCACACCTGTGCTCTGAAGTCCACTGGCCAACTCGTCTGCTTCGGAGGCAACGATCACGGCCAGTGCGATGTTCCTGCCGATCTCGAACCTGTCGTCGCCGTGGCGGCAGGTCCTCACCACACTTGCGCAGTAACAGATCGCGGCATGTTGGTCTGCTTTGGAGACAACCAGTTTCGACAATGCGAGATCCCAGCAGGTTTCAGACTCCTTGTATAGTTCAGCTCAGCCATCATCTTGGCCGGATGACTCTTCGTGCTTCTTTTCGGGAATCTGGAATGCAGCCACGGAGGGCTTATTATTCTTACAATTTTGACAAGGGCACGGAATGCGTTCTGTTTCCACTGTACAGTTGCTGGCTGTCCTGCTGCCCGAAGACTGTTGTGTGCTTTCCCACAACGCCGGTATCAGTCGCCAGACATTGCCCGAGCACCAGCAGCTTGAAAATCATCGCTGCGAGACAGTCACACCAAGCGGCGTACTTTTCTAAGTCCGCCCTCTCCTCATGCCCCATGGAGCATCATCATGCAGTATCCAAGATACAATTTCCATGCCATGTACGTGCAAAATATTGCCCGACGAAAGCGGTTTACCCGAAGCTTCATGAATCGCGTGCTGATCCCCACCGCGCTCTTATCCTGAAGACTCTACTATGTGGGTTTTGTTTTCGGCCATCTCCCCCTTTCCACAAGCGCCGAACTTTAACAGTCAACCTGTCAAACTCCCATCCGCAGAGACCGTGCCGTGGTTCCGGCAGACTCAGCCTCATGCCATTGCCTAATATCCCAAACTTCTCTACTCTGAAGGCCCGGCCCCAACCCCTATAAGCCCCGAACTCTAAAACTGTGGTACTCCAGAACCTCAAAATTGCTGTGCGAGCCCTCATCCCGAGAAGCCCTGAAGCTAATTTTAGGGTTCTGGTTGCCTCCAAAAATGGGTTGTGCCGGGCTCCATAAGCATCATGTCTGGTTCGTAACTTACTACCTATATTCAGGTAACTGGAGCTTCTCGGTAAGTTTAGGTCCATCAGCTTCTCGATTGGATCCTGGAAGGACTGGGCTCTCCGAGGCCGGGGCTTCAGAGGTTGTTTAGACTGTTACCTGGACCGGACCCTGTACGTGGAATAATAGCCTTTATGGGTGTTGGGCCATTATTTTACCTACTTTTGGGGGTCTAGGTAGGGTTTAGGGTTTAGGAGGGGGGTCTTTGAAATCTAGCAGGCAACTCCTTAGGAATGATATCAGGGGTAATTCTCAGGGTTGGGTTTTCCAGGAGAGGGAGGTGGTTTCGAGTCCTGCGGTTCAGAGGCTGAGAGCACTGGATCCTTCATATAACCCGTAAGGGGCATCCTCTATCTGGGAACATGAACACTTCATTAGCTTGAGTCCTGTACGGTGTGCGGCATCGCTGTACAGATGTGGTTTCAGGCGTGTGCGTCAGTACTTTAGGATGTCGGGTTTGAACATAGCAGGTAGGCTTGATTGCTTATCTCCGGTTGCTTTTTCAGCCTAGGCTCGATCATTTTCATTCTTCGACGATTGTTCGAGCACCCACCCTACCCCCAAATCAGTCAACAGTTGCAGATCCTGTCGCTTCAAGTATTCAAGACTCAACCTGTCGACCTGAGCGCAGGAGCCTTACAAGCTCAATCCCTGCATGGCCACCAAAGGCAAACCTGCAAACCCGAAAGGCGCTAAAGCGTAAACCGCCAAATCCCGGAAGTTACTTCAACACTGAACCCGGACTCCCCAAACCCTAACCCCTGCAATCCTTCAACCTGGCTTTAGTCAAGATCCGAATTGAACTTCCCACATAGCCATAACTGTAGAGGGTGTTTGCTGCAGTAAGCACCCATAGATTCGCCCGTAATGTTGGGCTATAGCCCCGCATGAAGTCTTACGGGCTGGTAAGCGCTCCAGTTTGCTGAAGATTTCAGGGGTTCAAGCTATTGGAGGAATCGGGGCTGCACAGAGACTGGCTTGTGACGATGTTCGATTCCCTAGCGCCGTCATCACGCACAGCTAGAACATAAGTTGGCACCGCTTGTTCTTCTTGTTAAAATCACCTAACAGTTTCTTAGTCCATGGTCCAGTTTCTCAGGCCCCTTGTTGAGCGCACAGTCTTGCCAACTCTCCGACCCCTGTCGTATCAAGATCCCAGAGCAAGGCTCTTGAACAACGGTTCGAGGCGTCCCGGTATCCCGCGCTGCTGAGCTGCTGCTGCAACCTTCGATTGTACAGCCATCCCATCACTGAACACGTATCCAACCTTGATGCAACAGGAACAGGAACTTGAACAGGTCTAGGTTCAGACGTGGTGCAGTTTACAGATTGCAGTTTGGCTTTTGAGTTTGGGTGGCTGGGTCCACTTTCTTCGATCGAGGGCTGTCGAGAAAGCATTGGAAGCATCCAACGCCGTAAATATAGACTATAAGCCCTCGGTGTTACGTAAGGCTTCATGTCATCGTAGTTGCACTTGGATGTGGAGCAACTCACTGAGGACGGTCTTTCTGTTTGAATAGGCTGGGAGCGCCCGTACGATCTCTATAGACCATTGTAAGGATGCTGACAGCAGTGGGATTGCTCTGGCTAACGCATCTGCAATCCGCCGCCTCGTTGTGCAGCGCCTTCGGAAAAAGACTGATGCAAAGGGGTATTACGATCGGCCCGGAAGACCGACTGAACTTATTTTAAGTTACCATAATAGAGGAACCATATGATATTTACTATAGATCCCTATGATGGTAACTTCGCCAGGAAGACCGAAAGCCATCTGTCTATTTCCGGGTCACGTAACGTAGAACTTCAGGCCAGATTCGTGCAAATGATGAAACCCCGATACCTTCCAAGGCTTCTTCATCGCCAAAGCCCGCTCTTGAGTCCCAACTGGGTTTTGGTGCTTGGGGACTCAAAGAGGACATAAGCACAAACAGATTATAACTAAGGATATCCTTACTTTTTGAGCTTATATGGGATACCCTTATCCTTATTTTGGCTTATGTGCTTTTATGCGCGCGCCTTCGCCCAGGCCGGCCATGGACGAGGACCGCCGCCGACAGGCTTCTCAAGATAAGGGGACTCATCAACTAGCTTCTTATCGTTGGTAAAATGAAGTTAAGTTATGTCTAGACTTTTACTTGCAAAACCCCCACTAAGCAGGTCCCTGAACCTCCAAGTGGGGTTTTTCTGGCCTATAGGGTTCGGGGCGTGCCCAAGCCGCAGAGGTTTACGTGTGTCACGAAGGGGCTGAGAGGGTCAAGAGTCGGAGGCTTCGGATTCTATATGCTGGGGTCTTCCTAGACCCCCCAACTACCCTTTATTGTAGCCCCTTTCTTTCCTCTTAATGAGAAATATTAGAGCCCTTTAAAGGGTACTTGGGGGGTCCTGGTTAGTGCTGAAGTATAGCACATTGACTGGTGGCCTGATCCCAGAAATCCTGCACCCTGCAGTCTCTGCAGTGAGAGCAACGTGAAAAATCTTCAGGACACCTACTTCGCGCAGTTCCGCGCGCACAGAGAGGCGGCTCTGAGAGTGAAGGTGCCCAAGATCTAATGATTCTAATGTAGGGGCCTTAACAATCAGACTAGGGTTTGGCAAAGTAAAGCCTGGGCAGTTGCAGCGAAGAGCACGAAGCCGAGGCTCGAGCGTTAAGGGTTCAGGGTGTAGGGCTAGGTTCAAAAGCTGTAAAAGCCCGTTCATAATAGGGCTAGGGCTTTCAGGATTTGAGGGCGATGAAACCCACCATGCTGCAGAAGAGTGGAAGATGCCAGAGCTCCCCAGTCAATGCACAGGACAGAGAACTCAGAGACACTGACAACAAAACCTGGAATCCTCAACTTAAACCTTAAAAACTCAAGCACTTCAGTGAGTGCATCGTGGAGTTGTTGCTGTCCAGGGCCCCTCCAGTGGCATCGTCTACACGTGCGGCTCTTTGCGTAGGGATAGGGTTATGGGGGCCCCTTTTTTGGGGGGATCCTTAAAAGGGCTCTATAAGGGATCTATAGTAAGGGTTGAGCGGCTGCGATTCACGGCGTTGGTGTGGACAGAAGGTTTCGGTGCTTGTGCCAGGCCTGATTTGAGACACGGGCCTGTCAGTGCTTGTGTATCCCTAATGGTCCCGAGGATCCAATAATTATAATACTTGGGTTTAGGATACCTGGACCCGAAAAATATGTAGAATCATGGCCTTTTTTGGGTTTTGGGCCATTATTTTACCTACTTTTGGTGGGGGTCTGGGTAGTAGTTATGTAGCTCAATATTTAGGAGAGCATATGATTATTAGGTACTCGGACCCTTAGGGTATTGGCTTCAAGTCTAAGTCTCAGTCCTAAGGCACCCGCGCTTTTGAGTATCCTGGAATGCTAAATCCCGCCCACGCTTTCTGATCGAAGTCTTCACCCTTAGCACCAAGTGGCAGCTCTCAAGCAGAAGTCAAGAATAATTATCAGTCATTGGAAGACCCACGGCCCACATCCATTTCCCGATCATGCTAAGAAGCTTCCAACTGTGAAACCGAGAACTAAAGGAGAGAAAAGCAACAAATCATCTAGTTGAGAAGCAATCAAACTCGAAACACTAGAGCCATGAACCTTACCCCCTTCCCCCCGCCCCAACAAAAGAGGCATAACAACAACATGAACGACAAACGAAAGCACGAACTCGAGCCCCTCCCCCAACGAAAAGCCCCCAAGGCCTCCGCAGCTTTCGGACCACGTGGCGGTGTCCCTTTTCCTCAAGGGAGGCCCGCTTCGACCAAATAGGCGACCGAAGCAACGCCAAAGCAGCACAATTGCCCCGCATCCCTGCAGACTGCAAGACGAGTGCTTAACGCAACCACAGATCTTGTCTTGGCAGATCCCTAGACCCCTAAACCCCTGCACCCTAAACCCAACACCCGACCCACTGCCTCCCCCCTCTCCCACCCCCGAAGCTGCAGAAACCCAAGTCCTTCAAACTTCAAACCGCAAAAGCCTGAAATCCCGATTCACTTCACCCATAAAGCACTTGAATCAGCCCCACAACCGTAATCCCCCAACCCTAAGCCCTCAACCCCGAAACCAACCAACCAACCTATAAAACCTATAAACTAAACCTCGACCCCAAAACCTGAAACGCCCAAACCCCAAAGCCCATTAAACTCATCCCGAACCGTCGCGAGTTCCGCTGCCGGAGCAGCCGGCCAAGCCGGCCCGGGACGCTGCCACAGCGCGGTGTCAGAGCTGGCCCCAGCAGACCTCAACGCTGTATATCTTGAGTATGTGACAGTATATGACAGTATGCTAGACAGTATATGATAGTCTTATATCTCATATGATAATTTTTGTCAGTATGTTGGGTATGCTACTACTAGTAGTATATCAGAGTACATGATAGTACAGCGTAGTACATGATAGCATAGGGCCAGGTTCAGACTTCAGGGCTCCAGCGTTTTTGAGGGTACAGGGGGGTCCAGGGTGTGGGGCTCTAGGGGTTAGGGTTTAGAGTTTAGGGGTTTAGGATTTAGGGCTCTACCTGGACCCTACAAGTACGTCGAATAATAGCCTTTTATAGGTGTTGGGCCATTATTTTACCTACTTTGGGGGGTCTAGGTAGGGGTGTATTGTTCGAAGCTTGTGTCCGGGGTTCTTAATTCCCAAACCCTAAACCCTAAACCCTAAACCCTAAACCCTAAAGGGCTGCAGGGCTTCAAGTTTAGCGGTGTTTTGAGGGCTTCCGGCTCCTCGGCATGGTGCATGGCCCAGAGGGGACCTCGAAGGACCCCTTAAAGGACCTCTTAGAAGAGCGTCTCCTTGTTACAGGAAGCCAGACAAAAAAGGCCAAACATGAACCCAGAAGGCTTTCGGCGGTAGGTTCAGCAAAGTTGAGTTGCAAGCCCCAAGTCCAAGAGTGTCGCCAAGGCCGCATTTGAGTGCGAAGCGCATTACCGACTTCTTCGCTGTGCGCAAGGCCGTTGCATTTACACCAGTTCACGTGTATACAAGAAAGCAGTATAAGACTGCCACACATAAGTATCTAAAATCCTGCCAACGGTAGACACGACAGAGCTTGAAGTTTTGTCTGGATGCACTAAGCCCGAAGTGCAGGAGAATGGGATGCCGCCAGCGAAAAGGCAAGCCGTGGCCTTGTGAGGGCAGTGCCTTGGCAGACGCTGGAACCAGAAAATTAAGCAGGGCGTCGAGTTTAGGGTTTATAGGGTTTAGGGTTTAGGGTCGAGTTGGGGGTTATCGTTATCATATGGTTGAATTAAAGATCTACCATGTTGAGGTGTTTTATCAAGTTCCTTGATTTTCTGGACCTCCAGTCCTGTGTGCGAAAGTTTGCGTCTCCACAACCCTAAACCCCAAATCCTAAGCCCAAACCCTAAACCGTAATTTTGGTCTCGTCTCGTTGTCCCTGGATTTCGGCTTCAGAAACTCAGTGCCCTGAGCCCAGGTTACCTTCGCTTTGGGCTACGGCCGGAAAAAAAGAACAGGAACGGTGCATTTTGGGGTTCGCTGTGCAGTTGTTGTTTTTTGGGAAGGCTGGGGTTGTTGGTTGAATTTGGGACGCTGGTGCTTTAAACATCACAGCCGTCCAATGATCGTAAAGCATGACAGTCTGGTTGAGTCTAAGAGGTACCTCATTCTTAGATAGGGGTCATTATTCTTCCTGATCCTCTTCTTCTTAGGGCTGACAATTTTTACGACCACCTTTTGTAGACTTCATGCCTTGCAGCCTAATCCCTGAAGCTTGAACCGTGACAGCCCCGGATGGTCAGACTTGACGCTCAACTCGTCTCAACCTGAAAACCTCCAGCTTCAGACCTCTGACACCCCTAACTCTGAATCTAAAGCCTGCAGCCCAGGTGTCCGAAACCTTGTTAATGTAGGAACCTGATTAAAGAAGCCTTGGGCCTTTATTGGGGTTCCTTATATGGCTCCCACCATTTTGGGGGTTATAGGCCCAGGGTGTCTAAATCAGGTTCCTACATTAATCTTGATCCGCTGACCGCAAATTGGCTGGAATCGCAATACCTTTATACACGATTTCCTATCTCATGCGAGCCGTGATCACCGGAGCCCATCAGTCAGGGAATCAGGTTCAGAGACATAAGGTTTCGCAAGGGCTCATGTACCCATCATGTACCCAAATAGTATGTACTTTGGCCTTAAAGTACTCCCTATATAGGTACATTGGGCCCAAAGTACATACCATTAGGGTGCATGGACCCTTAGGGTGTTAGCAGAGTTTCAGATCCGTTCCCAACCCGACACTCCCATGGATCCGGTGCAAAGCTTGCACACCGACCGGCTCGAACTCATCAGCTTCCGTTCTAAGCAATATACATATGCGGTCGGAATATTATGACACGTTTATTCCATAGGATTCCTTAAGAAAGATTGGTGAACTAGAATATACTACCGCCAGATACCTAGTCTGATTATTATGGCTTGTAATTGTATGTTCGGGTCACGAGCAGTTTTGAATGATGATGTCGGCCCCGAGTATAGTAACTAACCCGACACTCCCAGTACTCCAGCAAGCTTGCTTTTGCCTTTCACTTCAAAGGCTGCAGCAGGAAGTCCGAAAACTACTGATCAAAGAAGCTGTATCAATCCCCTCAACGTCCGGGACCAGGAGTACAGCAGCCCAGCCCCACTGTACTCTTTTTTAACAAAAGGCGGACATTTGCGGTTAACCAACAGCTATAGTGTCGTGAAACATACCTCTTTGCCGCAAGCCATGGCTTCTGGCCGGAGGCGTTTCGTTGATTGCAGATTCTGGGATGTCAGGGTGCACGGGGCAGTCACAAAGCGTCAAACATAGTAGTTGTGGTGTTTAGAAGATCAGCATCTTGGCCGCATGGAGTTGTCCGCGTAGGAAGTCGAATATATCTACTGTGTTGTGAAGATCTCCGGATGCCAGCGGTTCAGAGTAACTTAACTTCTCCTTTTCAGATTGCATGCACTGTTGATGTACATGCGATATGGACATGAAGCAACAAGTATAAGACAAACAGTAATGATACTAGTACGCGAAGTAGTTGTAATTCTAGTAATGATAGCAGTACGTGCATGGTGATGCTTGCAACAGTCACTCGTGATGCAGGTGCTGTGTCGACTGAACTGTGCTGGCGATTTTTATGTACAACACGGCGGCTTCATGCGGCTTCCAAAGCAGTTCCGCGCTAAAGACGAAGCTGCAAGAAGAGCAAGCGGAAGACAAATCCAGGTGATGCTGCTTGAAAGCACACATGGCTCCAGACCGTCGCTCAGTTGGATTGAGATTGTCGTCTTCTCGATTGCACTGTCAGCGGCTTCAAAAGCAGTTCCGAGCTGTTGCATGAGCTCGGTGCTGAAGACAAAGCTGCAAGAAGAGCAGGCGGAAGACAAATCCAGGTGNGTCTTCTCGATTGCACTGTCAGCGGCTTCAAAAGCAGTTCCGAGCTGTTGCATGAGCTCGGCGCTGAAGACAAAGCTGCAAGAAGAGCAAGCGGAAGACAAATCCAGGTGATGCTGCTTCAAAGCACACATGGCTCCAGACCGTCGCTCAGTTGGATGGAGATTGTCGTCTTCTCGATTGCACTGTCAGCGGCTTCAAAAGCAGTTCCGAGCTGTTGCATGAGCTCGGTGCTGAAGACAAAGCTGCAAGAAGAGCAGGCGGAAGACAAATCCAGGTG